>JBBPPG010000015.1:0-108280 GCA_038091855.1 Leccinellum luteum | reverse complement strand
GGGGGTATACCCGTGATGTTGCCTAGGACTCGCTGTCGTTGTCGTCGGAGGGAAGATGAGGACTTGATGGACTCACCGTTGTCGTCATCGTGTCGACATGTTGTGGTGACATGCCGAGACACGCCGACATTGCGTCAACTGTCGTCGTCAAGCGCGGAGGGAGGAGGGTGAGAACGAGGAGGCGTGCTTACCTCGTTGTCGTGTCGAGTCGCGTCATTGTCGTTATCGTCGTTGTATCCCCTGTCCCCGTCCTCGTCCTCCTCGTGTCCCTGTCCCAGTCCTCGCCGCGTCATCCTCGTTGTCGATGTCATTGTCGCGTTGTCGTCCGTGTCGCCAAGTCGGCGTCACACGACTCACGCCATCATCGCATCGTTGCCGCGTCATCGTGCTGAGTTGTTGCACGAGGAAGGGAGGAGGGTTAGGATGGTGTGGACGAAGATGAAGACGAGATGTACTCACCGTTGTTGGGTTGTCGTTCGTCGTTCGAGTAGTCATTCCGGTTGGTGTTGGTGAAGAGCACTTGCCAGTGCGCGCGCGACCAGTCTGGGACGGTGAAAGCGGCAATTTCCGGTGAGTTAGGGGGTTGCACTTTCTCATGGAGGCCATGTACTTGGCGCGCGCGAGATGCAAATTGGGCCTGGGACAATTGAAAGCGGCAATTTCCGGTGAGTTAGGGGCTTGCACTTTCTCACGAATTTCGCCCCCGACAAGCAAGGTGATTATTCGGCAGTCGCGACTTGTGGATTACAAAATTGTAGCTACCCTAGTACTTAGTCGCATCGAAACGATACCCAATCGAATAATTAGCTGCGATCTCAAGCTACCAGGCAATCCAGCTTCACGAACGGGAGTTGAGAGCGACGGAGATCTTCGACAACACCTGAGCAAGTAGCGGCATCCCATGCCAGTGGTTCGTCGAGGGAAAAGGTGAACTTGGCACCCATTGCTTTTCATCTTGTATGGGGCTTCTTCAATCATGTCTTCGACCACAACAAGTTCAGAAGCTGCCAGTGGTTGAGACACTACAAGATAATCGGCGAGAACACGAAAGATGAGTATATGCACCTTTACGATTGCGTTTGCGCTGTTTCGAGAGAGGAATCAGAATTCGAGCCTCGAGGGATTTTTCAAGTCGGTTGCTATCTTCGGGGTCGAGACCGGGTTCCTTTTGACTTGGATGATCACCGCCATCCGCATCTGAGTCCAAACTGTCGAGTGTCGACTCGTACTTGAGTTCACTCCGTCGCTGAGAGTTGCAGCCTGAGGATCAGTATTTGTTGGGCCCCAAGGCAGCCTGGAAGAATCGGAACTTCTTGCTTGAGCCTCCCGGCACTACAAGGGTAGGATCCTTCATCATTTGGATCGTTCGGATGATGTACTACAGGCCCATCACCAAATTTTTGTAATCTACACGGGCCGCGACGCGACTGCCAATAATTACCAAAATCGCTATAAGTGCAAAGTCAAACAGGTGAACGATCGAAAGAGAAAAAGTAAGGTCCAATGAGGTCGGGACCATAGGAAAAACAGAGCGGACTGATGGCGGACCAGGATGACGAATGTCGGGACAATATAGTAAAATGAGTGGGGATGGAGACGGGATGCATCGAGGTGTCGGAACGCATGGCAAACGATGGATACCATCGTAGAGAGCTCCTGTGCTCTACAGCGGGAAAAACAGAGACTAATGACGACAAGACGGAAAGAGAAAGGATCCAGGACGCGAGAAAACGAGCCTGGGATGCAAGCGGGAGTGCCAGTGAGCCTTTGCGCTCTACAACAGACTCAGATTCCTGAACACAACATAATGAGTCAGAGCTCGAAAAACAGGGTGTATGTCTACCTGGATGGATTATCATCTCCGACCTGTTGAGCTTGTAGTTATATGCAGCGCTCTGAGCGACCCGCCATGCTTTTCTCGAGCCTGCTGAGAAAAGTCCCAGCAGGCGGGACTCCTGTAGGTACCAATGGGGCAGATCCTGTTCATATTCCGCGGTGGCATGATGCAAATTATGCATAGATTGAAAGATCGCGCGCGAAAAAGGGTAGCAAGATGTCTTCGCTACGCAGTAACAGGGTAACCGTTCCTTGATACTGCCAATGAGGATGAAAGCGTCGCGTAGTGGCGGGGCTGCAGCCACCTCCCACCTGAGACAGTGGAGGCGGTGATCTTGTGGCTGCTGGAGCGGGTCGACGACGGTGGCCGTGTCGTGTGCTGAGCCGTAGAGACCGATGCAACCGGACAATCCATTGCCATGGATTGTGCGTTCGATCCGAACAGCTTGAATCGGATCGTCAACGGGTTCGTGACCAGGGGGGAGTTCGAGGTCGAGCCGGATATATTCGTGTTGAAAGGGGGAGGTTGTTTTGAAATGAGTGATTTTCGTGACACGGTAGCCTACGTGCAGAACGGTGTTACTCCATCCAATGACCTCGACGGCGGCAGCTGGAGCTTGCATGGCGAGTTGGTGGAGAAGAAGCTGAAGGGAAATATCGTCTGCCGTCTTTTCTATGCGCGCCGACATGATGGAATACTACAATATATGATAAAATGATAGGGGCATATACCTATGGAATGCGCGCTCAACTGGGAATTCGAACACCGACACAAGTCTAGGTTCCCACGGCCCTAGGTTCCGCCTCTCTAACGGACTCGGGACCGTAGTCCTGATGACACTCGAGACCCAGCCTTGCTGAACACCTGTTTCTGGGCTGCTGGGGTCAACAACATCTGGACTGTGGACCATGACAAGTGGCTATGGTTTGGCCTAGTGCTGCATGTCTCTGTCGGAGCCCTTCATGATTGCTGTAGCAGCAAAGACGAGGACCATGCGGCCATAAGCGATGCCACGTTTGGCAAAAGTTGATTGGGATTTTTTAGTAACTGCAAAACCTTCGGGTTCAAGCTTTCAACAGCCTCACTGGCAGGCAAGGCTGAGCCTGATGGAAATGATGTGTGCGGCATTGGATGTGTTCGAATCTGCTCTTCATAACTGTGACGTCAATGATAGCAAGGATTTCATTCAATCTATCAAGTTGGGATTCATCGTTCAGGAGTATTATCGAGGTACTGAATACTGCGTGTTTAGGACATCGCCCTTTCTGACGACACCTTCATTGCTTCGTCGGATACCAGCTTATGTCGACTAGTTAGGGTAAGTCGAGTAATGTAACTCACGGGAGTGGACACCATTGACCACCAATTTACAGGCTCGAAAGCTTTTCCTTTGTGCAAATACCTACAAAGATGCAGAAGACATCGAGAAAGTAATGGAATTGTTGGATAGAATTCCTAATCTGGGTCCGCTTCTGCATGCTCCCGAAGTAAGGACCATTTCTCTAGTAAGCCACTTGAAACAGTGTTTTCCCATGCAATATGACACGCGTCACAAGATATTCGATTGGGACATATTGGGTCTGATTTCTGATATTCACCAACTACGTTGTCAAGCCTTGTTCAAGCTCAAAGTAAATTGTTTTCTAAAGGAAACCAACTACTTTTCCGCAGGAGAGAAAGACCTCAGCGAGGTATTGGAATCCGTGACTGCGAAACTTAGCTTGATCAGTGGTGAGGGATAGTTTGATACGTTCACATAGGCAACACTTCATCTGACAACTATTTTAGAGGAATCTGGTGATGAAGCAAGTCTTCTCGATAGGCACGACGAAGCCTTTGCATGGTACAGTGAAGCATTGGTCCTCGCTGGGTGCTCCTTGGGTCAGTCCAGTCAAAATTCCAGTTCTGTTGTTGTATTGAAGCCTTCGTTCTAGATATTGTGAACGGCCCAGCGGTGGTTCTAAAGGAAGCACAGGCAGTTTCACAGTACTGGTACGATCGACACTCGACAGTTTGGACTCAGATGCGGATGGCGGTGATCATCCAAGTCAAAAGGAACCCGGTCTCGACTGCGAGGATAGAAACCGACTTGAAAAATCCCTCGAGACTCGAATTCTGATCCCTCCCTCGAAACAGCGCAAACGCAATCATAAAGGTGCATATACTCATCTTGCTGACCATTTTGTAGTGTCTCAACCAGCTTCTGAACTTGTTGTGGGAAGACATGGCTGAAGAAACCCCATGCAAGACGAAAAGCAATGGGTGCCAAGTTCACCTTTTCCCTCAACGAGCCACTGGCATGGGACGCGCTACTTGCTCAGGTGTTGTCGAAGATCTCCGTCGCTCTCAACCCCCCGTTCGTGAAGCCGGATTGCCTGGTAGCTTGAGATCGCGGCTGATTATTCGATTGGGCATCGTTTCGATACGACTAAGTACTAGGGTTGCTACAATTTTGTAATCACGAGTCGCGACACGACTGCCAATAATTACCAAAACCGCTGTAAGGGCAGTCAGTTTTTGACCAGTAACTGGATGCGACCTTATCCTCTCCAGCAACTGAATGAGAGCGGAACGTTCCTGGCTGTGACAACTCCCCTGCTTTGTGGGAGTCGGGGACAAACTTCAAACCCAACTTGCAGTTCTGCACCACCACCAACTTGAAGCGCCAAGCCAACAGTTGCCTCGTCGCAAACTTGTGTCGTTATGGTTTTAGATAAGACCAGGAGATAGATCCACTGCGCCAGTTGGCAATTTTGAGAGTTCAAACGTTCATTTATAAAACGAATCACTGTTTGAGCTCGAACTTGTGATCGATGTCCAACAAGCAACCGGGGGGAATATATGCCTCTGATACAATCAATGTGATGTTTCCATATATCACAGTGGTCTACGGAGGTATTCCGAGCAGCCTGAGGTTAACCCTCAGGCCTCAGTGCTCAGCACTAAGTCCGATTACTACGAACTTCAAGAAGCGACACTTCCGACATTTAGGGAGGAAGTTTTTCAATCCCAGTGAACCTTCGCGTGGAAGTCCTAGCAGGGGTGACTCCGACTCGGAGTGCGGCTCTAATAGTTTCCCGACTATTGACTCGCACTTGGCACCTTAATTTCTGAGTCGCATCTAAATACGAATGATACCAATCAGCAGGCACCATCATACATGTCAGTAGCCTGGATGATCGATTGATCGATCAATGATGAAACAGCGAACCAAGGAGCGGTGAGCAAACATCTGACATTTTCAGATATGATATGCCAGTGTGCCACCTTTCGAGTTTCAAATGTGCTCTGAACCAACCGGAGTAGTTTGGGAGGAAAGAAGGCAAGCTCGATATAATGGGTTCGGTTCGGTCCTATCATCAGCCTTCGCCGAATGTTAATAAATTGACGATCAACCAGGTTCACAGTGTCAGATCGAACGGACTTCCGGGACGAATGTGTGGTCGTCACGGGAGTGTAGACTAACAGTCAGAAAAGAAGACCCATTGAAAGTGGTAAACTGAAAGCGCAGATATAAGATGACTTGAAGTGTGGTTCTGACGACCCTAATGCCGCTTGTGCCTCTCCACATCTAGCCTACTGTTTTGCATGGACAGCCATTGAACTGTCCAGCAGTGCAGTACCCCTGCTTTGAGTATGAGCAGTCGCCACGATGATTTCTCGAAACACATCGATGACCCCCCGCGCAGCCGTTATTCCAGCACCAGTCGGTGTAACCGACGCCGCCTCCGCACTTGCTACATGGACAGTTGATGTACGTTCCACTTTGGCATGTCCCCATTGTATCACTCGGATTGGCAAACGTTCCTGCACAGCCTGTGGTGTAGAAATATGCATCCTACATATCGCTCGAGATGAAGACAGGTGTGTGCTCACCGTTTTGGAAACAGTCTCCGATATTGTTGTTACAGTTGGGCGGCAAATTCACGAGTTCTGTCGGGTCCTAAGTGGAGAACCGATCATTTCTGTGATACTTTCCGAGAATATGAAAGAACGTACAGTTAATGATGAGTTACCACTTGGCAACGCAGACGTCAGCGAAGCGACAGAGGTCACGGCGATGAAAACGCTGGCCAAGTACATGATTAGATGAGGATGGAGGTATGAAATGTGCTCAAAGTCTGGACGTGGAATTAAGAGAGAGACGACGACGGAAACGTCAAGTGACTCTAACGAATTTATATCCATTCCTTCCACCCAGAACTATCAACGACAGCCTGTCACTAGGCCGAGCGTATCAACGAACAACTGCAGATGGACTTGATACAGTAATCTGCCACATGACTTGTTTGATCTCGAATGTAGGTTCAATTGGACCCGAACTCAAGTTTACTTGGTATACGGTGTGTCGGAGTACTGCTCGAGGTTCACTGAGGGCTTGGCTTGATTCATCAGACACGCCAAGAAATATCAACTGATCAACTACTAATATTAGATGGATACCAAGCGAACAACCGACCGCTGCATACGCAGATAATTCGCGAGGGGTTCAGTATACTCCTGGCGTGTGTGTGCCAGTGACAACATCTAGTCGTGCACAACACGGTTCCGTCGTACACAGTCCCGTATGACAATTTCCCAGGAAACTTACATTTGCTAAGATCCCTATAAACCATAGATGTGCGACACAAAAACGGGTGTGGTGTGACGATAATAGTATTACGTTCGAGGGATGCGACGGTCCCTTCAGAAACATATTCCTGGACCCGTAGGGTCCACCTCACGCCGCCATTCTTGTCGTTCATCTTCTCTGCGTTGGCTTTCACGGCGCTCTATCTCCTTGCATTCCTGCCGATGCTTCTCATCCTGTAAGGTCCACTCCCTCCTCACCCTTTCTTGACGTTGTTTTTCTTCGTCTACCCTACGAGAAACTTCCTTCTCGTGCTTTCGGACCTCCTGTTCCCATGCCTTCCGAGCCCTCTCGTACCATTCTTCCTCCTCGCGTACCCGGCGCGCAGCTTTCTTGTCGTATTCTTCGGCCTCGTATTTGTGCCTCTCGCGCTCTCGATCCCAATTCTGCCTCGCCCGTGCTTGCCGCTCCTCTTCTTCCCGGATCCACCACGCCACCTCCTTTTCGTGCGATTCCGTTTGGAGCTTCCAGTCTTTCTGCGCGGCGGCGTGCTCCTCTTTCTCCTGAACCCATCCTTGACGCCAGAGATCATACTGTGCCGCTTCGTTATCCCAAGCAAGACCAATGGTGTTCATCGTCCAAGGGTATACCGGCAGAATGCAAAGTGCATGATCAAGTTGCCGAGAAAGATGACGACAGAGAGTGAGAGAATGGTCGGTCCATAGCTTGCCAGGGACGTCCTTCGGTACATTTCTTTTCCAGGCAGCAAGGGTGTGGATTCTCCAGATGACGACGGCCTGAAACAACACGAACGATGAATAGGCGAATGAGCGCGGAAGTCTACAAGGGGGCGAAAAGAAAGAAAGAAAAACATACATGCTGTAGTGCCAAGCGACCAACGTGCACGCGTGCCCGCCGATGACTGAGCTTTCGAACCGGAGTCATTCATGGATTCGTCCGAACGTTCGTCAGGCATACTCGATCTGCATACACGTGGAAAGAAAGAAAGAAAGACCATCGTCAAGCCTGGCATTGCGTGATGGTAATCAAACGTCCAAGGGAACTTATCCGAACATTATTCCTCCCTCAGAAAACCACAGTCGTGCTTGCAATGCGTGTGTCGTATCGATGTCAGTGTACCCGCACTGAAAAGCAACTACACAATTCCAGGGGGTGTTAGATGGGGGTTTTTGCCGGGACGCTTCCAAGTCAAGTCAAGTCGCATAATCGCCCGCAGGAGAAGAGCCTCGTGGCCACAAATTTAATAAGGGCAGTCAGTTTTTGACCAGTAACTGGATGCGGCATAATTTAAGTGGAGTTCAACGGTTCTCCAGCAAATTTAAAGCTGAATGAGAGCGGAACGTTCCTGGCTGTGAAAACTCTCCCCTGCTTTGTGGGAGTCGGGGATACGTTCAAACCCAACCTGCAGTTTTGCACCACACTGCCAAGCGCCAATTAGCCAAGAGTCAACATCCATGATCGGATAAGCCGATGCGGCGTCCGTTGCCTCGTCGCAAACTGTGTCGTTATGGTTTTAGATAAGATCAGGAGATAAACAGATCCACTGCGCCAGTTGGCAATTTTGAGAGTTCAAACGTTCATTTATAAAACGAATCATTGTTTGAGCTCGAACTTGTTATCAACGTCTAACAAACAACTGGGGGGAGTACTTCTTGTGTGTCGTGAGCGGTCAAGGCTAGGCGAAACGGAAATACTCAGTCATCGTGGCAAACGAGACTCTGAGATTAACTATTTACCTAGACAAAACGGAAAAACTAATGTACGTTAGCGTCTGCGGTTTTAGTGTACGTAGATGACGGCTCACCTCAGTCGTCGTGGCAAACGAGACTGAGGTGTCCGTGTGAATCAAAAACAGACTAAATATTAAATGCGTCACGTGCGTGAACGATTATGTAGATCGTATCCGTATATCTAACAGTGGCGCATCAGGGAACTGGTGAAAAAATGATAATGGTAGATAATGGTAGATAATGGTAGATAATACATTATAATCCCTTGATCAACCCCCTTTTCAGGATTATCTAGGATTATCTTTTCTTCACCATTTCCCTGATGCCGTACTATATGCCTCTGATGCAATTAATGTGATGCTTTCCATATATCACAGTGGTCCACGGAGGTATTCCGAGCAGGTTAACCCTCAGCACTACTAAGTCCGATTACTACGAACTTCAAGAAGCGACACTTCCGACATTTAGGAAGGAAGTTTTTCAATTCCAGTGAACCTTCGTGTGGAAGTCCTAGCAGGGTGAGTGCGACTCTAATAGTTTCCCGATTATTGACTCGCACTTGGCACTTTAATTTCTGAGTCGCATCTAAATTATTGATTGTACAGCTCGGGGCCATGGTGAACCATCATATGGTTCGGTATGACCACGAATGATGCCAATCAGCGTGGCACCATCATACATGTCAGTAGCCTGGATGATCGATTGATCGATCAATGATGAAACAGCGAACCAAGGAGCGGTGAGCAAACATCTGATTTTCAGATATGATACGCCAGTGTGCCACCCTTCGAGTTTCAAATGTACTCTGAACCAACCGGAGTAGTTTGGGAGGAAAGAAGGCAAGCTCGATATAATGGGTTCGGTTCGGTCCTATCATCAGCCTTCGCCGAATGTCAACAAATTGACGATCAACCAGGTTCAGTGTCAGATCGAACGGACTTCCGGGACGAATGTGTGGTCGTCACGGGAGTGTAGACTAACAGTCAGAAAAGAAAACCCATTGAAAGTGGTAAACTGAAAGCGCAGAAATAAGATGACTTGAAGTGTGGCTCTGATGATCCCTAATGCCGCTTGCGGTGCCTCTCTGCATCTAATCTACGGGTTGCAGAGACAACCCATGAACTGTCCAGCAGAGCAGTACGCCTCCTTTGTGTATACGCAACCAAGTTGGCTTGCTGCAATACATACATGCGCCCCCGCGCAACCGTTGTCCCCGCAATTTCCAATGTAACCGACGCCGCCTCCGCACTTGTTACATGGACAGTTGATGTACGTTCCACTCTGGCATGTCCCCATTACATCACTCGGATTGGCAAACGTGCCCCCACAGCCTGTGGTGCCAGTGTAGAAATATGCATCCTACATGTCGCTCGAGATGAAGACAGGTGTGTGCTCAACGTTTTGGAAACAGTTTCCTATGTTGTTATTGCAGTTGGGCGGCATATTGAAGAGCTCTTTCGGGTCCTAAGTGGAGAACCGATCATTGCTGTGATACTTTCTGAGGAAATGAAAGAATGTACAGTCGATGATGAGTTACCACTTGGTAACGCGGACGTCAGCGAAGCGACAGAAGTCACGGCGATGAAAACACTGGCCAAGCACATGATTAGATAAGGATGGAGGTAGCATGAAACTCTGGACGTGGAATTCAGAGAGAGACGACGTTGAAAACGTCGAGTGACTCTAACGAATTCATATCTATTCCTTTTTCCATCGGGAACGAAGATAACTGAAAGGCCAGCGTTCCCAAAGCTGTTCGAAGCGAAGATAAACAATCCGCACCGCAACGGGGCGACGCGGTCAGGAAAAAAGAGGAACGAGGTGCGCGGATATGCGGGAACGAATGGCGAGGCGCGGAAATGCGAGAGGAACGGGTACGACGAGGGAGCGGCGAGTGTGATGACGATGATGGTGATGGCGACGGGACGGGTTGAAAACGAGACGGCGAGGTGGACAGCGAGGGTAGAGGCGACGGCATGGATAGGGGTGTGAGTGGACGGATAAATGGCGACGGTGACTGCGGATTCGAGAATGGGAACGACGGGGACGGCGATGGCGACACGACGGGCGGCGAATGCGACGTGACGGATGGAAAAGACGGCGAGATGGGGGTACGGATAGAGTGCGCGCCGACAACGAGTTGGGATCTGGAGTGACCGACTGCGTGCATGAGTACTCGCAATCAGCCTGATACTCATTCCATGCCTTGACGAGCTACGGGCTAAACGACAGGTCAGCGAGTGCATCGGGACGGATCACGAATAGTGTGCCCATGGTGCGGGATGACTTGGCGACTCGAGACGGGACGGAAGCGGGTGGGCCTGTGTCTGCGATGGTGATGGGTGATGGCATGGTAGATGAACGAGAGGTGGTGAGAAGGCGATCGACGCTGGCACGGACACACGTGCAGCCTGAAAAATGAGGTATCCGAGCACCGCCCGGCAGATACAATCGACGATCCGGGCCTCGAACGAGAACATCGGCGTGAATGTACTCCGCAACGTACGAGCACTGTCGGGTGAAATGGTTTTGCTCGTCGCAAAACGGTAGCCTCGCGGGTAACGTCGGGGCTGTGTGGGAAGGGAGCGAGTACGAGAAGACGGATACCGGGGGTGTGACAATGCGCTCAGCTGACGGCGACGAAACGATAAGGCTGGAGACGGTGACGATGGCGGGAGCGATGAAGCAAGTGGCAAGCGCAGTGACGATGTGGCGGCGGTGGCAGTGTTGACTTGGATGGTGCAGACAGCGAAGACGGGGACCGAGATGAAGTATTCGTGGTTAATAGTTGTTGGAGACGGCTCGAATCGGCGATAATTGGCTTGATACCACGCGACCGCTTGGTTCAGGTAATTGTCGAGGTGCAACTCCCATCCGGGCTGAACGTGCGAGTGCAGAATGCTCTTGTCGAGTCAGCGGGCGGACTGATAACGGGGTCGTCGAAGATGGAGAGGTCGAGAGTGCCATGACGGGGTGATAAAAAATGCAGATCGAGATACAGTAAGATGACAACGATAACTTACAGCCGTTTTGGTAAATGATGGCACTCGCGCGGGAAAAAAATTGTCAATTACAGTGACGTAGAATTATGTAGCTACTCCTTGGACTTCAACGACATGGTGTAGCGCAACTCAGTAGCCTCATCATCGGAAGTGTCGTAGATGTCGTCCTCCATTTGCAAGTATATGTTGTCTTCGGACATGTTCACGGTTGGGGTTGAACGTTGAACGTTGAACAAGTACTATAATTCTTATCTTATCAACACATGGTAGCTACAGTACCACTGGCACTCGTAATCGACAATTTTTTTCCCGCGCGAGTGCCATCATTTACCAAAACGGCTGTAAAACGAGACGGACGGAATTACGTAAACTGCGGACACAGTAATTTACTTATTTGATCATATTATTTCATTTTGTCATCGACCAGACCACCACCACACTACTGATATGTTGTTATTTCCACTTCAAATGCAACTTGCGCAAACCGAGGTGGCTCATGTCGTCGGTCGCAAAATTACATCACGTGTTCCCACCGGGGCCACCCCTACCAACAGAGCTTTGCCTCTTGTGCCAAGTGCAGTAATTTGGTGAGCCGAAGCTACTATTTGTCGGGGGAAGCGTTTCCGACGCACATTACATTCCAATCAAGAGAAATATACACGAGAGTAGACAACCAGAAAATAAAGGCCATTGAGAGCGGAGGAGGGTAAACTGAAAGCGCAGAAATAAGATGACCATGGCTCTGACGATCACTAATGCCGCTTGCGGTGCCTCTCCGCATCTAGTTCGTGTTGCAGGGACAACCATTGAACTGTCCAGCAGTGCAGTACGCCTGCCCTGTGTATGAGCAGTCGCCAAGTTTGTTTTTTGCATAACATAGATAGCCCCCCGCGCAGCCGTTGTCCCTGCAATTTCCAGTGTAACCGACGCCGCCTCCGCACTTGCTGCATGGACAATTGATGTACGTCCCACTTTGGCATGTCCCTAGTGTGTCACTCGGATTGGCAAACGTGCCCCCACAGCCTGTGGTGTAGAAATATGCATCCTACGTGTCACTCGAGATGAAGACGTGTGTGCTCACCGTTTTGGAAACAGTCTCCGATGTTGCCATTGCAGTTGGGCGGCATATCCAAGAGTTCTGTCGGGTCCTAAATGGTCCAAGAAACAACCATTTCTGTAATACCTTCCAAAGAAATGGAAGAACATACAGTTGGTGAGTTACCACTGGGTAACGCAGACGTCAGCGAAGCGATAGCAATCACAGCGATGAAAACGCTGGCCAAGTACATGATTAGATGAGGATGGAGGTATGAAATGTGCTCAAAGTCTGGACGTGGAATTAAGAGAGAGACGACGACGGAAACATCAAGTGACTGTAATGAATTTATATCTATTCCTTTTTCTATCGGGAACTATCAATGTCAACCTACCACTTTGGCCGACCGTATTGGCGAACAAGTGCTCCTGATGGACTTGATGCAGCTACCTGAAACATGACATGTCTGATCTCGAATGGAGGTTCAACAGGACCGGCCTGGTCCGGTACCCGGACTCAAATTCACTTGTATGTCGAAACGGCTTGCATATGGACGGAATGTTATAGCCAATGACCTTTTTCCTGCCTGATATTCCCTGTGACCTTGGTTGTGATAGGACACAACGCTCGGTATTCGAGCTGTAGAAGGAATACACCGGCACCGGTGCCGTTGATTGCTCCATAGACAGTAAATCCACATTGTCTGTATCGGGCGATGCACCACTGGCAGATCCTGAGGACCGGGTGGTATATCCATTCCGGAGGGAGGGGCCGCTCAACTTTGGTACACCATCCCCATAGAGTCTATGTGCTCCGCAATGGGACACAAATCGACATTTAAAAATGCCCCTTCCACACTTGTGACATGCACAATTGATGTATATCCCACATTGACATTACCTTATCATGTACCCGGATAGGTAAACGTGCCTCCACGGGTAGAATATGCATCCTACATGTCGTCCGATATGAAGACAAGGTGAGTGCTTACCGTTTTCGTAACAACTACCTATGTTATTATCGCAATTGGGTGCTTGGTCTGGGTTCTATGATGGAGAAACGATCGTTGCTTACATTCCGATGAAATGCAAGAACGTACAGCCGTTAAGTTACCATTCAAGAGCATAGCAGACGTCAGTGGGGCGACAGCAGGTAAAACAACGAAAATGCTTGTCAAGTACATGATTGGATGAGGGTGGGGTATGAGACGTGCTCAAGTCTGGATTTGGAATGCAGAGAGAGACGATCGAGAAGCTCTAACGAGTTCATGTCTATTCCTCCTGTCATCTAGAACTGTCGATGACAGCCTATCACTAGGCCGACCATCAGCGCGAACAAGTACTCACTGTGACATGATGATCTTGATACAACTATTTGCCACATGACTTGTCTGATGTCGAATGTAGGTTCAACTGGACCTGGACTCGTGCGTTGAACACAGCCTCTGAGACGACTTTTGAGCGCGCTGAGTTGCATCAAGGCTACCAGTGCATCATGGTGGCAAAGGTAGTCATTAACCCTCGAGCTAAGGTGGATAGTCTTTGCAGAAAGTGAGGACTTTCCTACGTGGGAGGCAAAGACCCAGTCGGGGAACCGGACAGATCTGATTCCGGACGACATATTTATGGAAATCATGGTACAAGTTCGAACATCATAAGATGTGCCACTGGTTGGTTCTGGGTTGTGTGCAACGGATATCGGCGTATTCCGGGTTGCGGGCACGGAAGCACGGGCATGGGTGATGCTATCAGTTGATGTATCATTTATGGAGAGCGAAGGAATTTCCAACTCAGCATAAAATCGTATCACATTTTTACAGCAGCTGTTTGTGAAAACCTGGACAAAGCATATGTACGTGATTTTTTCAAGTTGCGAGTCGTTTGTCCGACCGTGATGGCGCGAGTCGCAAAAAACCATACTTTTGTCAAGGTTTTTACAAACAGCTGTAAGCTTGTTAACATGAACTGCTGGATCGACTCGGGCTGCAGGGACAACCATTGAACTGTCCAGCAGTGCAGTACCCCGCTGTGTTTGAACACTCGCTAACCTCCCCTGCGCAGCCATTTTCATTGCAACCGCCAATGAAACCGGTGCCGCTTCCACACTTGTTGCATGGGCAATTGATGTATCCCCCACTTTGGCATGTCCCTAGTATATCACTCGGATTGGCGAACGTGCCCTCACAGCCTGTGGTGTAGAAATATGCATCCTACAAGTCGCTTGAGATGAAGACAGGTGCGTGCTCACCATTTTGGAAACAGTCTCCTATGTTGTCATCGCAGTTGGGCGGCATATTCAAGAGTTCTTTCGAGTCCTGAATGGTCCAAGAAACGATCATCGCTATAATACTTTCCGAGGAAATAAAAGAATATACCGTCAATGAATCACCACTTGGCAACGCAGACGTCAGCGAAGCGATAGCAGTCACGGCGATAAAAACGCTGGCCAAGTACATGATTAGATGAGGGTGGAGGTATGAGACGTGCTCGAAGTCTGGGCTTGGAATGCCGAGAGAGACGACGCTGAAATCGTGACGTCGGTGACTAGCGAATATATATATGTTCCTTTTGCCATCTGGAACTGCCAATGACAGCCTGCCACTTAAGCCGACCGTATCGGCGAACAAGTTCCCGTGATGTACTTGATACAGCTACCTGAAAATGACGTGTTTGCATCTCGAATGAATGTAGATTCAATTGGATCCGGACTCAATTGCAAGTTCACTTGATGTACGGTGTGTTGGAGAAACACAGCCCAGGCTTGCGCACATGCGGAATGTTATTAATGACCTTTTCCCTGACTGACCTCCCTTGTGACCTTGCTTGTAATGGGACTAAACGAGATTGAGACAGTTAGCTAACTTATAAAGTAAAATGTGGAACGGCGTACCTCTGCGGCCAGTGGGCTTATAGATTTCTGCACAGGAAATTGATATTCAACGTTGTGGGTGACTCTCTCGCCAGCTACGTATAACTAGAAGCGGTTCCATCTCTTTCAGAAGTCCACTACTCCCATTACTCTTCACTCAATACGTATGAAACAGTCTTTCTTTAGCAAACCCATACTTGATGTCTAGTGATTCATTCTCAGCTCTATAACTCGAGCGATCGTCGGAGGCTCAACTTCCCGGCAGTCACAAGCCCCTGGCAGCCTTCCGAGCACAGTAATTTGGTAGATCGAAACGATCTTTTGACGGGGGAAGATTCGGGTTTCCGACGCATGTTACATTGAAATGACTGATAGACTAACGGTTAGAAAACAAATCCTATTGAAAGTGGAGTAGGGTAAACTGAAAGCGCAGAGATAAGATGACCAGCGGCCGGGACTCTGATGGTCCCTGATGTTACTTGCCGTGCCTCTTCGCATCTAGCCTATATGCAGGGACAACCATTGTACTGTCCAGCACTGCAGAACGTCATCCCTGTGTATGAACATGCGCCAGTTGCATTTTTTGTCCAACACAAGTGACTCCCCGCGCAGCCATTTTCATTGCAACCGCCGATATAACCGGTACCGCTTCCGCACTTGTTGCATGGACAATTGATGTACTTCCCACTCTGGCATGTCCCTAATATGTCAATCGGATTGACAAACGTGCCTGCACAGTCTGTGGTGCAGAAATATACGTCTTACATGTCGCTCGAGATGAAGACAAGGTATGTCCTTACCGTTTTGGAAACAGTCCCGCAATTCGTCATTGCAGTTGGGTGGGAAGGTGAAGTCCTATGATGTCAATGAGGAAACGATTGTCACTTACTTTCCGAGGAAATGGAAGAAGACAGAACACACTCTGGCAACATTTAGGTTACCACTGGGCATCGCAGACGTCAGATAAACGACAGCAGCTACAGCGATGAAAACGCTAGCAAAGTACATGATTAGTTGAGGGTGGAGGTATGAGATGCGCTCGAAGTCTGGACTTGGAATGCAGAGAGAGACGACGTTGAAATCGTCGAGTGACTCTAACGAATCTATGTCTGTTCTTTATAATGACAACCTGCCACTTAGGAGTGCGCTCCTGATGAACTTGATACAGCTACCTGAAACATGACATGTCTGATCTGGACTCACGTTCACTTGATGTACGGTGTGTTGCAGAAACACAGCCCTGGCAGGCTCGCACATGGGCGGAATGATCTTATATGTGGTGACACTTATCCTTCAAGAGCTCCATAAGGAATATTGTGTGTCGCAGAGTACCATGACTCGGAGTGACCTATTCAGGCCGTTTTGCCAAGCTTGCCAATGCCATGTATGAACGCGGAAAAGGAGTAGAACATCGTCCCAGTTGGCTCTGAGGGTAAACCTCTCACAGGTAGCCTAGTCCGACTACGAACTTGCAGCGCTTTTGACGTTTCGGCCCTCGGGAGGAAGCCCTTCAATGCGAACCTTCATGTGGAAGTCCTAGCTGGGATAAGTGCGACTTAGTTTCCCGACTATCGAGTACTTGCCACCTTCGCATCTAATATACAACGGTCATCCAACCATAGTGAAGCATATGGTTCAGTGATGTCCGTGAATGATGCATCAGCGCTGTGAGCGTGGCACTGTTATACATGCCAGTAGTCTAGACGATCGGTTGACTGATGAAATGACAAGCCAAGAAGTGGTGAGCGAACGTCGCTGATAGGTCCGATTTAGCCATTCGCATGGCTGAACTAGAGGTTTGGGAGAGTGGTTTGAATGATTCACTCGACACGCCAAAAATATATCAACCGATCAACTGAGAGATTGGTGGAATACCAACTGAACAATCGATCACTGCATACGAAGGCAATTCGCGAGGAGTTCATTCACCTCGAGCTGGCATGTATATTAATACCATCGAGTCGTGCACAACACAAAAAACTTTCCAAAGACAACTTACAATTGCTAAGATTCCTGGAGAGCATGGACTTCAATGCGACAAAAAAAACGGGTGGGGTGTGATATTGCTACGTTTGGAGGGATGCGACAAACACTCCAGTGTTCGAACGTATGGTGGCAAGGAGCTAGGAACTGAGCTAACTAGTAACGGACGAATCACTAGTGAACGTCGCGTAGCGTGTCGAGAGTGATAACTCCAGAATAGAGCGCGCGACCTACCTTACCGTTTGAGCGAGTGTCGCTGGTAGGTCCGATTTCGCCCCCCGCATACCTGAGCAGGGTCTGCCTAGGGGAGACTAGAACAAGCCTAGGTTTGGGAGATTGACTGACCTTCGGCCGGAAAAACTGAATTGTTCCAGACCCAAGCGACAGGTCCAAGTGCAATTGTGCATTCGATAGGAATAAGCTTATGTTTTAATGTAATTTATGTGCAGTGGTCGTAGGATGTGAAGTCAACTGGGAAGTTGGGTATATTATGTAGCTAAAACAGGCTTGGGTTGTTTGTTACCCATCCCCTTCTCGACGTCGACAATGCTTCCGCTCGCCCGAACGACTTTTCGGAAATCATTTCCTCTTCGGATTGTTCGCGGGTACGCTTCAACGCCCAGCAGCTCGAGCCAACCGCTGAAGGCCGCATCTTCGGAGTCCACCAAAAGTACGTCCTAACGACATGTCATTGTCATTGTCATCGTAATGCTCAACGTTCCCTTTCTCTCTTTTTCCCTCCCCTTTTCTCTCCACACAAGACGTCACGTCGTCATGTCCAGCCGGCACCGTGATGACCGGACTCAACTACCTCAAAGGCGAGCCACCCATCCTCGCAAAACCGGACGAGGAATACCCCGCATGGCTCTGGGACCTCACGAAACCCAAGGTGCTTGAAGACGACGGACCGGGTGGAAAGGCGGAGAAACGGCGTCTGAGACTGCAGCATCGTCAAATGTTGAAAGACAATAACTTGTTCAAGGCAAACTGATGGACCCCGTTTGTTGTGCGCACTTTTCTCCTCTTCTCTTCTATTATATATCTTTTGTGTGAGCCATATCGTCTACCACGCATCGTCCGGTACGCTGACGACATGTACCATAGGTACTAGCTTGATTAAATGACGCGCTAGACACGATGCAAAGCGGAACGATGACTACGCTTCCTCGTCTGACTCGTCTGATGC
This sequence comes from Leccinellum luteum, assembly GCA_038091855.1. Classification (NCBI taxonomy): domain Eukaryota; kingdom Fungi; phylum Basidiomycota; class Agaricomycetes; order Boletales; family Boletaceae; genus Leccinellum; species Leccinellum luteum. The sequence goes on along the minus strand of JBBPPG010000015.1, from coordinate 90,047 downwards.
TCCTTCGACTTCCTTTCTCATCTTCGCTACGCTCACGTACGGTGTCTTGTCCTTGATCCATCTCCCTACCAACCAGTCCACTCTACAAAGGCCCGACCCGGTCGCGGAGGCCAGCAGCGGTGCACCCCCAAGGCCGTTTCCATTGTTCCATGCGACGCGCTGCACGCCTATCTCGGGCGGCCAAACACCAATGCTGGTGCTCCGACCATTGGCTTCCGCATTTTTTACATTCGTCGACCTTTCCTGGGTTTCCTGAGTGCATCTCGGCTCAGCGTTTGCCAAAAACGAAACGAGCGCGCTGTGAACTCACCTGTGGGAGGAAGTGTTCCAGCATGCGGTATTCTCCAGTCTTGCGGCTGTAATCAAGCTGATATATCTTGTGTATGAGGAACGGCTGAGAATAGACGTCCAGTCAACATGCGAGCTTTCCAGTTCTAGCTCGAGACAGTGAACGCACCACGGTTCCACCTCTTCGCGTAGACTTGAGCGTGTTTGTAGTCGTGCACGACCCATCCGCCGATCCAACGGCAAGTTGTGGATGGTATTCCGATGTGCTCACGCTCTATTCACGAGTTATTCTATATGTCTCGTGAGTGAAAAACAGCCCAACCCAAATAGGCCCATCTGGCTCCATCAAGATATGTCCACGCCCGAGCATACTAGGCGACACGGAATACGACTTGACGGTATTATCGTGGTCGATCATGATCGGACCCGTCGAGAACGCAGAATAGGACGCGCTGTTGATGACGTCTGTTTCACGACAATTCCGTTCAAACATGGGGTCACGAGATGACTGATACAAATGAACATGCCTCTCGTCCTGTTGACAACGTTCCCGTGTGGGTCCCGGATGTCGGTAAGGCACTCTACACCATCATAACCACCGCTTGCGATGATCGTCGGGTCCTCAGATGGGTTGGACGCGCCAGACCCATCTGTAGGCGGCACGCGAATCCATGCGAGTGCGCGAATGGCGGACTGATGCACAGCGATGAAGTGTGTCGGAAAGACATCTGGGCGGTATCAACGCGCTTCAAGGGGAACATTACACTAGACCCGGAGACTTACCAAGAGCTTCGCTGCTTTCCGATGCGTGCTTAATGTTGTAGACAGCAAGAAATCCTTGACGTGCTTCAGTCTGTACTCGACGTGTCATCCAGGGAATCTCACCATTCGTAAGACCCACGGCTAGGACTTCACTATTTGCCCAATCAAGGGACCAACAAGATGCTCCCTCGTGTTCAATGCGTATGGCCGGCTCGGGCAACCTAACTGGACAAGATAAGCATTTTTCGACGGCGACGGAAAGATGCCCACCAAATACAGGCGGACCTCCATTGTGTTCCGAGGGTCTCACGTCCTCGGGATCCGGCACGACATATATTGAGAGAGAGCCGTCCTCAAACGTCCCGGCCAATACGCCCATTTTTCGGGGTTTTCTGGGTTGCGCATCATCCCACTTTGCATCACTTTTAGCTTGCGTTACGTTGTTAAAGAGGAGGACAGACTAGGTCATGAGCGGGCAAAGGACACCACTTGATTTCTAGAGCCGGCCCGTTGTCTAGGCACAATACCATTTCACAACGGATTTCTGCCGGTTCATTTCGAGGACAGTCTTCGTCCATCGCATCCTCGTCTCGGGGCTTAGGCTTCAGGGTCCATATTTGGACGCAGGCAGGTGAGGGACGAGAAATTTTGACACCGATACATGGTGCATGCGAACGCGATGGAAAAGGCGCGACGGCTAGATAATGCCTGAACCGCCGAGCTGACCGTCCTTAGCGTGCACCATAAAGTGATGAGAGATGGCATCCTTACTAGGACGATCGGCCTGGTATGTGGGACACCAGTCTATTCCCCACACCGGTGAACCTGCACAAAAAACGTATCCCGTACCATCCTCGAAATACTCGGCTTCGGGAGTCTTTGTGTTATTGTCGACAAAAGGATGAAGCATATACACATACAGGTAGCAACGCTGTCGAACATATTAAAGGCGACACGCGTCTGTCCATCATGCGGGCCCAGGTAACAGTCGACTTGGGGTGGTGACCTAAATTCTCCGCCTTCAGTCACGACGGTATCCGCGGGCAAATACTTTAGAGCATCCCTATAATGGCTTGAGTACAGATCACGAAGCTAGTCGCATGTCACACACACAGATTGCTTAGCACTTCCCAGCCAGGTCGGACGGATACGTTCTGGTGTACCCTGGGGCGGCGCGAAGACTCTTTCTCGGAGCCACTACCTAAAGAGATGCTTTCTTTGTAACAGGACCTATCCTCCATAATTTGCCAGACAGGACCGGCCCCGACGTTGAAGCCCCAAGCTTTGCTAATCCTGCCCGTTAGAGAAGAATCGGCGGTCATGCTGTTCGTCGGGACGGTACAGGGCTCCTTGAATAACGACGGAGATTCGTCAAGTCGCTCGACCATCTCCTTCCTAAAGAAGACGGGTACTGCTCTGTGTCGATGATGTGCGCTTGGATTTGGCAACGCATACATCTTGGCTGCTCGAGGTACCGCTGAAGGCGGCGTAGATACAGACGGTGCCTGCACGTCAGCGGCCTGCTTCACCCTGGGAGGAAGCCTGCGTGATTGTTCTTTCCGGGATTTCAAGGAAGTGAACATGGCCAAGCCATCCGGTTCTGCAGTCGTGCTGGCGTTGGAGGCTTGAGGCTTTTGCACTCGGCGAGGAGTAGAAGCTGTCTTGGCGCCACGTTTCACCGTTTCTGCTACCTCGGATTCTATATCTTGGGCGCCCATATCAGTATCACTCTCGTCTTCGCCGCCTGATGGAACTTTCTTTGAGCCTCTGGCCTCCTTTTCGGGCTCGAATTCACTTCCACTGTTGCTCTCTTCGTCAACCAGTGAGTCTATTGACGGATCTGCCGTGTTTTCGTGGTCTTCAATCCCTTGGTCTGCGAGGAGCGCATAACTTGGGCGTGGTTTTCTTGGGCGAAGTTCACGAGGCATCCCTGGCAAGAAATATTGCGATGTACAGAATTGCCCCCTGGTTGAAGTTGGTTCACGCTCCGATACGCCGCTTAGTACAATACACTTGTTGTACTGTACCGTGACATTGAAACGTTGACCTCTATGGATCATTTCTTGTGCTCCAATGCCGTCTGAACGCAGACAAAAGTTGGATCTGCAAGCCTTCTGATCTACCCTTAGTTCCCCTATGCATTGGATGCCCGCCCTCTGAGTTCCATGCGTTCATCGACTGTAGCCTCATGGCTACAACGCCGCGAGAAAAGTAATTGTTGCTCTTTGATCCTGTACTCCCATCATATTGCCAGCACCGTCAACGTCTGAGTTCCTTCATCGATGCATTCCGCAGAAAGAGGTAGGTCCGTCGTTGTTCGAGAGTAGCCTGTGATAACTGTTTGTCGACACTGCGTACTAGATTCCTCGAAAGTGATCGAAATCCAGTGTGGACATGCAGTATACTCGGTTTCAAGTTGCTTCACTGCGGATAGCAAGCAAGTACTGAGCGGTGGTGCCGAAGGAATGCTTCGCCGATGGCAGGTAGATGGCGGACATCAGGTTGGCTCAACAATTCAAGCAGGGTGCCATATCTATGCCACCGCACTGTCAGGGGATCGCAAATGGCTGGTGTGCGGGCTGACCTCACAGCCGTATGTCAGGGTGTGGAATGCAGAAACTCACACAAAAGTTCTGGACATCACGGGTCACACCAGCGCAGTGCTGTCGGTTGACATTTCTTCCAACTCGACGACATTTGCCACGGGTGGGTTAGACAAACGCGTATTTATCTGGAACACTACCACCGGAAAACGACTCGTGGGCCCGCTGCAGCATGACTCCAACGTGGTTGCAGTTCGGTTCTCTCCGGACGCCCACCGTCTTGCCACTGCTGCGGCCGGAAGGTCAATCAGAATCTTTAACAGCGACGACGGCCAACAATTGCACGACATCCCGTGCTCATTCGAGCAGATCGTATCCTCACCACTTGCCTGGTCAGCCGATAGTTGTCATATTTTTGCTGCCTCTCAGCCGTCCAACGAAGCCAAGTGTTTTGACACGTCTTCAGGGTCCTTGCTCAGTACATGGCCTCTTCCTACAAGTACCAGTTCCAGGCGTCTCTCTTCTATCGCAGCATCGTCCAACCAAAAGTTTATCGCTGTTACCAGAAACACCTCGCTGTCTTTTCAGGATGCCTCGACACACAAGCAGATTGGTCCTGTAATCAATCACGCCAGTGATGTCTACTTCATGGCTCTCTCCCCTAATAGTGCCTACGTTGTTACCGGCGAAGAAGGCGGGAAAGTCACCGTGAGGAGTCTTCGTGATGTCCTCCCGGACTCGTACCTTACAGGAGATGTAAGTGTTTCTACCGTGACTACTAAATGTTGACGAATCTCAAAATATGAAATCTTCCGCTGTTTCTTCAGCGTCGTGAGTGTGTTAAATGGTGTTTATTTTTGTCACTTGTGACCTGTTCGTGTCAGAGTTTCCACTCATGCAAATCAATGAACAGACATTTGAAGCTTGGACTCAGGGCGACTTGACTCGCACTGAAAAGGTCTTAACAGGAAAGATCCTAGATATTCAGGATCCTTCCCGTCATTCGCAATACCTCGCCCAGCGGTCCATCATACGGTCCCGTCTGAAACAATACAACTTGGCCATAGATGATGCGAAAAAGGTAGCCGTTCGACTGTCTTTGGTGTCATCACACGCTAACTATCGCACATCAAGTCTGTCGAGGTTCAGCGGTCCACGATCGGTCAGATCGCAATCACAATAGCCCGCGCAGCCAATGGCGACCACGACGCTGCCATGCGCTTATTTGACCTCGTATTCACTAATGGTTCCTTGCCCGAAAGCAATTTTGTTTTGCTTATCAAGGTACGTGCTTACTCGTCGCTGTTTGCGTTAATAACTGGTTTCACGCAGGCCATCGTCCTTTTTCAGTGTGGAAGACACGATGAAGCTATTTCGCGGGTCGAAGACTTGATCGATGCTATGGATGACAAGACTTTATACATCACAGTCCGGGTATGTAAATTTTAGGATTACTGACCAACATGAGATGATGAATAGGTCGCATTCAGGCCCTAATGTACATCATACTCACAGACATGTCGCTGGAGGAAGGAGACCATGAGCGGACTGCGGAATGGCTCAGGCGCGCAGGGGAGCCTGTTGTCCCTCAAGATTGTCCTGAACTGGTCGTAATCTCACTCGTAAGCTGCTTACCCTCACTCCATCTTCAACCTAACTCATATTATTCGAAAGATTTTTGGATGGAACTTTGATGGCCTTGGCATTGAAATCCAACAGCGTCTTCAGCAATGCATCAACATGTTAGAAGACATCGGTGACATAGCGATGCAGTCTAAGGATGCAGAGGCGGCTATTGCACGCTACTCTGCTGCATTGTCTTTGAATCCTTCGAATCCAGCGGGTCTCCTGGTCAAACGAAGCAAAGTTCGCGCAACAATAATGTTGTGGGAGGATGCATTGAAAGATGCTGACGACGTATGACTTTTCTATCTTTCTTATGTGACGACACTGAGTTTCAACCACTCAGGCAATCGAGGCAGACCTCCAGGGTCCTTGGGGATACGAAAGAAGGCATTCCGCGCTGCATGCTTTGGAGCGCTATGATGATGCGGCTGATACAATGCAACAAATGATTGCCCTCAAGTGTCACTGCGGAACAGGAGGAGATGCCGCATTATGCCAGCTGTTTGAGGAGCTGATGACTCGTTCGGGCGAATCAACAGTGCTTGCCTGGACGGGACAGTCTTCATCGTACAACAGCTGTCTCCCAGCCTCTCTTGCTTTTCATCCTCAAGCCCCCCAAGCTTCGCTCGCCATTGAAGATACCGAAATGGATGGGCGCACCTCGGAATTAAGAAGTTCGATGTCGCAGACAGAGGCGATGCTCGTCTATGACCGAGTCATCCGCCTGCCATTGGCACGATTTATCCACCGGAGACTATACCTCCCATGTATTATGTTTCCGGTCAAGAAGCTCGTTGGGAAACTTGATACCGAGATCGATGAAAGAAACTGTTTCAGTGCTCGGGTGTCGGGGATCGGCCACGTAGAATTTCGGACGTCGGACACGCTTTCGTTAGCAGAGCCGCGCAAGCTCGTTTTTGTTCATCCTTGGATCCGCGACTTGCATGGTCTACCCGACGAGGTCGGTTTGGGAAGCGCATCTGAGAGCGACGATGAGTCGGAGTCGTGGTCTGGTTCGGAGGTCGAAGCAAGTTCTCTGAGTCAGTCTCGAGTTGCATCCACTGCGACTGCTCCTCCCTTGTATGCTGGACCCGTCGCCGCGATAGATGACTATACCCGCGCATTACAGCTCATCATCCGTCTGCAACAGCCATTCCATGCTCTTTTGCTGCAGCAACAACCCCATGGAGAGTACAAGCGCGTCGCTGCTGAGCAAGAGATCATCTTGCCAGGGCTTGAACGCCGCATCAACTCCGCCAAGGAAATCCGCGTCGGGACCGTAGAGGTGTCGTAATCGCAGCAGCGCGAGGGGCATATGTAGGATTTTGTTGATCACAATCCATCAGCCACACTGACTTAGTTCTTGCATTTCAAGTCATCGTGGTTTTTGCTGTCATCGGACTCCGTTCTTGAACGTTTGAACCGCCGTGCGCTCCATATGAATACGGATTAGATTCAGTGTCCTAGTTGACCATACAACAAGCCTCTCTCTTCGTTTTTGCCACGACTCATCACATACATCGCATTTCCTAGGCAACTGCATCACAAACCTGTATTATGTACTAACCTGAAGTTACTACTAACCCGATTGTGTCAGTGATCTTAGTCACTACTAGTAAGTTATGTAACTGGTCGCGTCACACAAATACATACAAATAACGCGTCTCCCACTCCATCCATGTCTCTGGATGATATTTGGGACGAACCCATCGATTTATTAACAAAGAGCGCTCCAACCAATGACGACTCGAGTCCCCTAAAACGTCCCAGACAGTCCCTCTTTCTCCCCGACAGCGGCAGCGATAACGAGCGGCCCACAAAACGCGTAACACCCGCTCCACCAGCAGCCAGGCCAGATATCGACTCCCTGTTCGAGGACCTCGACAAGGACGACGAGGACGATAATCTAAGATATAAGCCACTTGCGCCGTCATTGGACCTTGCGAAACTTGCCAAGGAAGCCGAGGCAAAACATGCACGTTCGAGGCAAACGGCTCCCTCGCAGACCTTCGCAAGCAACTGGAAAACTGGGGCTGCAGATGGTACCGGAAAAGACCAGTCAGCCAAGGCAAAACCTGGGGATGGGGATAAAAGCGGTCGGAAGGTTTTGCTGAAGTTGGACGAGGAGAGGCTGGTGGGACAAGAAGGCTTTCCATCGCTCATCGAGAACATCAAGGGGTTTCAGTCCAAGGGAAAAGGAAACGAGGTGCACTCCCATTGTCTTTGGACGCTGTAAGCTCAGGCTGACATACTTTTCCTCCTTCAGCACGCGGATCTCAACCGGCTATTGCAAGTATACCAGTTCTGGACCCACCGGTTGTATCCAAAGACTTCGTTCAAAGACACGATCAACCGTGTCGAGAAATTGTGTCATTCCAAGCGCATGCAGGTGAGTGCATTCGGGTACCTCAACCAGGACAAATCTTCTAACCTACTTGCAGGTTCGCTTGAGCGTCTGGCGCGACGAATTTAAAGGTGTGACGAAGGAGACGGAGCAGCCCGACAGCCCAGATGTCATCGATCTCACCGAAGCCACGCTTGTCGGAACTGAAGGAAATGGAAAGGACGAACTCGAGAATCCCCAGACTGACCAGGCTTCCTCGCGCGCACCTTCACTCCCTCCCACATCTTCAGAGGCAGGCGACGATGACTTCGATATTGACGCTGTGATCAAAGCAGAGGAAGAACGACTCGCTGTTCTTCGCGCGGCGGCTGCTGACTCTGAGCCATTGCATACGCCAGATTCGCCGACGCTCGCAGAGAATGCACCGTCTAGAAGCGATCCCGATACAAGCGCGATGGACATTGATGAAGCAAGTCTTTGGGAGGCATTTGACGATCCCGGTGTACCGGAACCATCACACGATACCCGCCCGTCAGCTACACCCGTAGGTGACGACGACGACATGTGGGATATTGTCGACGAGATACAACAAGGGGAACAGCGAAAACTAGTCAAAGGCCAGATCCCATTATCTGGAGTAAATGTTCAAACTTCGAACACTAGTAGCAGTGGCAACACTACCCGTCCAACTAACGACGATGACTGGGACGAGATGTACTCTTAGAATATACCTATGCTTTACTTTGATTCCAACACTGGTACTAATATTTGAGTAAAATTTTAAACCGGAAGTAAACTCGACGGAGTGAAAATCAATACATTCTATGGTCATAGAAAGAAGTACAATAAACCTAGCGGTCCATTCTGCGGTCGGGATCAACCTACAATCCCGTCGTCCTTACTTTCTGTCCAACAAACATGTTAGCACAGAGCTCAAGGTATTGAATAGATGGTTCAATAGGGAATTTCAGAAATAAAAAGGCAATATGAATTTTGTCTCCACGAGGGTGCAGAACAGGTCTGAGAAAGTGTTCATCTTGAAAAGAAGTGGGTTTCGTCTTTGTAAACGAAAGTCAGTTTGACTCACCAAGAAGGAGGCCGGTATACGGTTTGAAGTGGTTGGTTGGGCAGAAGAAATTCGAAACTCCGCTAGAAGTTGCAGTGATAAGTACTTGCTTCGACTTAGCTTCAGTATTGATAGTACCAACTCCAGTCTATGGCAGGATACAACCAATATCTGGAGGAGACTCGACACTTCATTAGAACATAATCACCGGTTGGAGATAGTTTGGAATGGGCTCCGAAACAGCTCAGCATGTTTTTCTGATCAACAGTTTCAGAGGGGAGGTTAGTAGTCTCGGGAACCGGGGGTGTTTGATCGCTGAGCGAGGCTCAAAGTTCATTTGGCCCATCAGGATCCGAAAACACGCGCCAAGAGGCAAGCTTTACTGCATATTTCTCGGTATATGAGAAACAGGGTGAGTGCTTGAGCAGCGAAGCATAGCAGCAAAAATGATCACCTATCCTGGTGGGGTTACAAGCAACTTCTAAACTGCCCAGGAGTGCAGAATCCAGAGATACTCCCCATATCATCGGTAACGACCGTTTCCTGACGCATAGGTATCTCGCGTACCTGCCTATGCTGCATCTCCCCATGACCTACTTATTATAACCTAGCACCGACATAAGGGCCTCTGGGTAACCATGACCAAGCATGTTTGGAAACAATAGACTGATCCAAACAATGGCTTCACCTACGTTAGAAAGTATACAATAGAAGTGAGGCTGGCAGAAGAGAAAAGGGAGCGGGAAATGAGGTTCTGCCTGCTGTGCTTCAATCTCCCTGAAGTTTTAGGGGCTCCATGACCATTGTTAGATCGTTAGATTGACATGTCATTCGGTTTTCGCCGAACATCAGTTCAAGCAGACCAAGATGGCCTCGTCCGCAGGCTCCAGAGACGAATCGATCGTTCAAGCAGGACTCCAATACTGGGAAACTCAACCCGCGAGTATCGATGGCGTACTCGGTTCGTCCGTCCCTCACGACGACCTCAAAATACCGCTGATACTAACGCTAGCGTAGGGGGGTTCGGGACCGGGGTGCGCACCTCTTCACTCAATCTCAAGCGACAGCGTAGCATACGATGATCGCGGTCTAAATCCAGTCCCTACCCCGCGTCGATGCACTCGGATCGCGCCAATTCCTCCTCGAGCTCGTTCCAGAATTTCGCACCATCCCCTCCGCGATCCGACCGCTCCGATCGACAGATCACGAGCCACGACAGCGATCCCGCGCTCTAGACGTTGGCGCAGGGATCGGTCGCGTCACCGAGGATGTCCTCCTCCCCCTCGTCTCGGACGTCGTGCTCCTCGAACCCGTGCAGACGTTCATAGACGAGGCATATCGACGTTGTCAGGGGAACTCTACCAGCGACGTAAGCAGGGCCACCGAGTGGACTGGTATCAGCGACGGGATCAAGAGTGTGTCGTTTTTCAAGGGACCCCTACAAGATTTCGACCCCGCGCAGCCAAGACAGGATACGGAGGAACTACAGCGGCTTGGGTATATACCCGATGAGGACGATAGCGACTCGGGTTTCGATGTTGTTTGGTGTCAGTGGTGTCTCGGTCATTTGAACGATGAAGATTTGGTCGCGTTCTTGAAACGGAGCGCTGCAGCGCTGAGAAGTCCGAGAGGCTTGATTGTGGTCAAAGAGAACCTGTGTTCAGAAGACAGTTCCCCGAGGACTGAATTTGATGAGAAGGATTCTAGTTGGACAAGGTTTGGCCCAACAGTGCTTGGGGAGTGTTTTGTTGCTTACAGTTTCGTAGATCTGACCTGGCGTTCAAGGAGATTTTTGAGGATTCGGGTTTACACCTAGTCCGACAAAAGATCCAGCGCGGTTTGCCCGCAGGACTCTATCGGGTCAAAATGTACGTTGCAAACGATATGGCCCGCAGGCTTTTGGCTAACAGAATGTCGCATAGGTATGCACTGCAACCAAAAATGTAATCTGACGTAGATAAACGGCTGTTCGGTAGATAGGGATCAGGCGATAAGTACCTTCATTCCCTCTGCACCTCAAGTTTATTGCGAGAACGTGATACTTCCGGTCATGCCCACCACCCCATCGTCATCTGTGCACCACATCTCGGCTTTATTCCCGCTTGCCAATGCGCCGTGGATTGTGGAGTTGCGATTGACGATGACTGGGTTGCGAGCACGATACTCGAATGCACGTAGTTGCGAGCCAGGTTTATAGAATTGGAGGACTTCAAGTAGCATGAGCGCCGTCAGAGGTCCATGAACAAGGCGTTCTGCGAAGAGAGTGATTTAAGCTGTTCTCGACAACGATGGAGCGACGCACCTGGGTAACCCTCATTTTTCTGTGCAAATTCTTTGTCCAGATGAATGTGATGTCCGTTGAACGTGAGCGCGGAGAAGCGGAAGAGCGTCGTGGACGAAGGTTTATAGGTGAATGAAAAGTCTGGTCTCGGCAGCCCTGTTACTGTCGTTGGAGAGTCAATCGGTTCTGCCCTGCAAACACGAATACTATGGACGATACCTTCTCGAGCACCCCGTCTGTTTCCTGAAGACGCAAGATACACATGCGACCGCTCCTCCACCACAGATGGCTCCTCGTGTCCTTCTGCCGTGACCTCGATTCTCTGTTTCACGAACACCATCGGGTGCGCGCCACCGCTCACGACGTCCGAGTCAAATCCCTTCTTCTCGACGCTGGCTATCGTCGACACCGCATGGGCCGTGTCACCGACGCGCAGTGTCCCGCCTGGACTCGTGTTCCACCGCATCGTTCCTGAGGCCCACATTCGCCGCGTGAATGGCTCCGGGGGGCAAAAGTCATCGTCGGTGCCGTCGGAGCGGAGGGCTCGCTCGGGGTGGCGCGGGTGGAAGAAGGCGAGGTGGTGACCGTAGCCGAGGGGGGAGCCAGGAGCTATAGGAGCGTTATAGCCTTGGTATGACCCCAGACCATCGATACTGGCAGGACTGCGGCGGGTTCCGTCGCGGGTCGGGAGGGTGATGTAGAGGTCGGCGAGGTGTGTCGGGGTGAAAGTGTCGGAGAGCGTGAGGGACTTGGGTCGGGCAATCCAGGAGTCGAGCGCGGCGAGGTTCGAGGGTGGGATCGTTGAGAAACATCGTCGTGTTAGACTCCTCATTAGGGTTGGTTGTGGTCAACTATAGTAGTCGTGACTCATTTCAACAACCGTGAAGTCACTCTCTTTGCTCGCACTCTGCAGGCCTCTGCGCCGTGCATTCGTGCCCTTGGTAGTACCTCTGATTACATCTCGACGTTCCATTGCCATGGCCGCGGTCACCACGAAAACGGAGGCACCGAGACCCGACGACCCACTCATCCTCGTCCCCGAAGGCTTCTCGCTCTACACCGAAAATAACGCACACATCCTGATATCGTCCAAGGATGAAGCCTTTCTAAATCCCGTACAAGAGTTCAACCGCGACTTGAGTGTTGCGTGCATCCGCGTGTGGAGCGAAGAGTTGGACAAAGAGAAAGAGGAGAAATTTAGGAAGGCAGAGGAGAGACGGGCAAAGAGGCTCGAACAGGCTGTTTGGGAAAGACCGAAAGGTGAGCGACGGTGTCTCCGTTCGTCAGCGTTGTGTAACGTAGTTACAGCTGAGGACGAGGCTAAAGCATCTACATCTCACCCTCTGGAAACTGGCGCATCCGCCATGGAGCTTGACACGGTCGAGGGTGCCTCAAAGCCTCGTGTGGTACGTCGATGAAACTAATACGATTGTCCGACGTGTCTTACTACAGACCGTTCCGCTCTCCAAAGTATCACCCTCACAAATTCGTACTTTTAGAGGCACTCTCGGCGACTGGCCTACGGTCCATCCGCTATGCAAAGGAAATCCCCCTTGTGAGGTTTGTCGAGGAAAGCGGATCGGACCTCTCATTCTCTAAACCGCCTCCAGATTCATCATTGCCAACGACTTGTCACCATCAGCAACTGCTGCCATGAAGAGGAACGTGGAAATCAATAAACTCGGCCCGTTTGAGGAAGAGATCACGACGCCTGACGGGCAGCGGACGATCAAGTCGAACCCGGGAAAAGTGCGAGTTCACGAAGACGACGCGTGGTATTTCCCTTTTTTTTTGATTACACGACCTAGTCAACTGATGAGGTATCAGCGCTCTCATGTACAACCACCGCACGGAGAAGACTCGCGTCGATGTCGTCGACCTCGATCCTTATGGTACTGCCGCTCCCTTCATCGATGGCGCTGTTCAAGCTATAAACAGTGGAGGCGAGTCGGCCGCTTGGGAAGCGATACTATGACCCTAATGTAGGACATCATAGGTCTACTTTGCGTGACATGCACTGACATGTCTGTGCTTGCAACCACGAATTATTCTGAAAAATGGTCAGAGTGTAGTTTGCTTTGGTATTCGATGCTCACGTCTTTGACAGTTTCTCAAACTATGGCGGTATGCCTGCAAAAGCCGAATACTCTCATGAGGCTGTAAGTTTACTGCCGGTTCCTAGTTTCATTGGTATCTAATCAATTACAGGCGCTCCGGCTAGTGTTAAACACGATCTCGACGTCCGCGAGCAGATACGGACGGTACATCGAACCTCTTCTTTCTTTGTCGATCGACTTTTACGTTCGTATGTTTGTGCGAGTCCTTGCGGCCCCTGTCAAGGTGAAAAAAGCAGCCAGGTAACACTCGCATTGATTCACCATCTAACTATGAAGCTTACGTCGGCAACGTAAAAGCAAAACGTCAATTTACTACGTCTGCTCAGGATGCTCATCCTTCCACGAGCAAAAACTGGGGCGTGTGGTAGAAAAGACAAAGGAGCAATCTGGCGCGGTCAATCTTCAATACAAAACTGCCACCGGGCCTCCCGTCAACTCGAGGTGCCCCGAGTGTGGTTTCAGTATGCACGTGCGTTCTCTTTTCGATGTGGGGATGTGTCGACGGACTGAGTGCGATGCGTAGCTTGCAGGGCCGATGTGGTCTGGTCCGCTACATAATCCCGAGTTCGTTGCCAAGGTGGCCGAACATGTCGATCGAAGCGCAAACAACTATGGGACGTCAACCCGCATGAAGGGCATGTTGGCCGTTGCCCAAGAGGTCAGTATCAGATAGCGTAGATACATGGATGCTTGTCAATATTCTGACGGGATACTTTGCACTCACAGGAGCTTGACGTTCCGTTTTATTTCACGCCAGCAAAAGTCGCGGGCACGTTCCACTGTTCAACACCCGCGCTGGACGACGTTGCGTACGTACATAATTTGACATCTTACTACATTTACTTGTTCGTGGCTGCCTTCTGGATGCACGTCGATTGATCTTCTTTACTCCCGCTCTAGTTCGGCCCTGCTCAACGCAGGCCATAAAGTCTCGCGTTCTCACGCATCGGCAGGGTCACTCAAGACGACGGCTTCGCGACAAGAGATCCATGACGTTTTCCGGGCATGGGCACAACTCCATCCCGTCCGGATGGACCGAATTTCGGAAACGTCACCTGCAGCGAAACTATTGACCAAGGAGATCCAGTACGTGTTTTTCGGTCTTCTTTTCTCCTCTTATCACCGTATCCCGTGTCTTGCCACCCTTGGCTCACGTCATACATGTTGCACCGTTCGATCCGTCCCTGCTGTGGTTGTCAATTCGTCCATTTCTGACCATGTATCAGGATGTCAGTGGACTTTAAGAAGCATCCCGAGTCTGTGGCACGGACAAAGGATGTGCGGATTGTCCGGTATCAGCCGAACCCGGCACCGAATTGGGGACCTGGGTCGAGGGCGGGAGGCAAACGTAAGCGAGAAAGTTCTGACGAGGGTCAATGAGCGCAAAGAAAAAGAACTAGGTATCGTATACGATGTGTATTTGCGCTCGATGCTTTGGGTCAAATAACTGAAGCTTGTTCGGACGGAAGGGGCTCTCGAACTAACGTTTGCACGCTCAGAACTACAGTTGCTCTGGACTTGTTCACGACCTGGCCCGAACATGTCGGTGCTACATACTTACGGTGAGCCGACCCGAGTATCTTTTGGCAGCGATAAAAAGCTTGCCGTCATAGAAGACCATGAACCGTCGGCTTCCTTCGTGTCCGCGTCGGGTGCTGTGGGATCCCGAGCGGACGAACCAACGGAATATCATGGAACATGCGAACACGCATCTTTCTATTCCGAGGACGGAACGTGATTCGTCCGCCAGGCCACACCCGGTCGTCACCTGTCTGCCAGAAAGGCAACCCGATGGGAAAGAAAGGACTTGGAAGAGCCCTGCAGCATGGCGCGGTGATGCCATGATCCATCATTGGTCATGCCCTATGAGTCGCTTTTTTGATGTGACAAATGACATATGATATATGACGGGCTGGGATGTCTGACTCTGTCGCGAACCTCTGGCCTCGTTTTTTTCATCTTTACGAAATCGGCCGGCCGCCTATCGTTCTCGTCTTTTGAAATCAAAAGGAAAGGCTAGAGTCTTTCGAAGCTTCGTACTCGTTCCCGTTTCGTCCTGCTGGACAACAAAGGGATTAGCACAAGAGGTATCGTTATTGTCGGGACCGTCGGAGGCGTACAATTACACTTGAATGCGAAAAAAAAAGGTAACAATAAAATAAAAGGCTCCTGAAGAAGTCCCGGTCATCCATTTGATCGCCGGCGCCTAAACTTTGCTTCGAGTTAGCTGCTGGCAACTTGTCAAACACACACGTTATAATTGTTCCAGGCTACTACGCGGAAATGTGACGGACGCCGACACGACCCGTTTCTGCTAGAAGTACACGCGAAGCGCTTGTTGATGGCGTTCGATCGGGCGGTCGTCGTTTTTGGTTTAGGTAACAAAGTAAGTTGGTAAATTCTGAATTAAGTTCAAGGGTCTAGACTTTTGTTTCGTAGGTCCTCGTCGCCGGCCGGTATTGGTCCACTTCGAATTCGTTGGCCGGTTCGAGCTCAAGGTGGGTGTTTCAGTAGGGGCGCCTTGCGTATGCATACATGTGTTTGAGGTGTGCATTCAATGTGTGATCGGACCGGCGCGAGTCTGATACGCCGGTGGGAAGCTTTTAAAAGCCCCTTGCCAAACTTTCAACTTGACCCGTTGGCGTTGTGTCACGACGCGTCGTCGGGAGCTGTCGGGCGTGTACCCGCCAACTCAAATGTTGATACGGTACCGCTTCTTCTTTGTTCCACGTCGGAACGTTGAAAAACAAGGGTGACTGATAATGTCATGCATAGATAAGAGATAAAGACTCGGAAGATTTGAAAGAAGAAGAAGAAAAAAAAAAAAAGAGACCGTTCAAATATAAACCCAACACGGCGTACTACTTGCGCTCTCGCTGCGTTCTAGAGCGGATCACAGGCACCGGTACCCCTGCACCTGACTGGCTTTCTTATTCCACCGCACAGCCCTATGCGAGGTAAATTTGTGAACGCGATGGATTAGTGAGCACGGCGGCGATCTCTCCCCGCGACTCATTTGAATCGACCCAACTCGGCCCGACCCGACCTGGCTCGACTCGACTGAGGGCCTGCGAACCGGGCGATAACGTCTTTTTTTTGCCCTGAATTTTTTTCTTCTTCTTATCTTCATTTGTTTTTTTTTCTTGTTTTACCAAGAGCCGACGACATAGCCTTCGTAGTGAAAGTGACAGGCGGCAAAGACAATTTAGCACGCGCGCGCGCTAAGTGCATAGTCTGGCACTGGAATATGCATATGTATCAAGGAGAGTCGAGATGTGACCCTACCAAGGAGAAAGGTTCCTGGCCTCCTCCCTGGTTCCTGTCACTGTGGTCGGAGGCCTCGAGGCTCGAATGAATGCAACTTGTTTGCCGTGCAGGGTGCATTCCGTCGTCATCGTATTGGAATGGCTAATTATACTTAGCCTGAGGTTGTTGTTTTTTATGGGATAACAATGAGCCACTGGCAGGGAGACGATCCCCCCCGTGGGCAGACGAGGATGGGAGGACAGCCTCGATTGCCAATCCATAAACTGATCAACCTGATCGACCAGCTGTTACACCGCACTGCATCGCATCGCATCTTTCTAAAATATTGACAATGCTCCGTTCCGGACCTGTCAAATCCGAGCCGAGCCGACAACTTATCAGAGTCGGCTCGCCGGGTCCTCGGGCTAATCGCCAACAGGGGTACATGTCTGACAGTTCAATCATGATTGTCCAATGTCAACCGCGAAGCGATCCCGAGAAAAGAGGAGACATAATCATGGAAAAAAAAAAAAAAGGTCCCGCGACTCGCGAGGCCCCCTGGTCCCTCGACCCCTCGTTCAGAACTCAACGAGGTTAAATACTTTCTGCTTGCTGTGTATGAGTGCCGCTCACAGTGACAACCTGATAGTATGAATTATACTGTGGGCGGGATTACCAATGGATGGATGGATGGATGGATTGGATGGATGGATGGCTAATGGCGCGTAGCCATCCAGTCTTGCCATTCAGTTACCGGCGTCAACCGTGACGGGGCGGGAGAAAGCGCAAAGAGGCGCCCAATTTCTCGAATAAACTGTCTCCATGCCGATACGTCGCATCCAACGATCCACCAGCTGCTTTATGTACAATTCTTGATTCGTCAGTCTTGAACAAGCAAACCCGAATAAAATATAACAACACGAAGATAGTCCCAAACGTATGTATGTAGAAAGTGAGTGAGAGAGAGCCAGCGTTAAATAAATAATCTCCTGTACAACGAGCGAGTGAGAGAACGACAGAGAGAGTTGTATGTAGTATATTCCACAAAGTACTGGTACGTAGTATGTACACAAAAGATACAGGCACAATGCGTCAGCAGGTGAGTTGAAGGAGGGTATGAAAAGGGCCTTGAAACCGTCAATAAATCATTACCGAACGAACATAGATTGGTCCGTGGTGCCTCGTCCACATGGATCAACGTCAAAAAGTTTAACGTCAGGGTCGAACGAGCGGCAGAGGGAAAAAGAAAATGAGAGAGAGAGGGAGCGACAAGCAGGCGATGGGAGACTGCCCTGGCTTGTCAGGGCGGCAAACCGTCTTGAACCACTGCCAGTGCGTCCTGGTCCAGTATTATGCCGTAATCTCGATGATCGGGACACCAGCCTTGACAACGGTATTACCCTTGCCGCCCGACGACGTCCCACACAGTTTCTTGACTCCCAACCACGCATGCTGGAGCAGCTCACCCGCGCCTGGACGCGCCGTATGATCGAGCTCGAACGTTTTTGTCAAAAAATCGGCCGCTTCTGTCGAGATGTCGGACGGGATCGCGGGTTTGGCCGATTGGCCGATCTGCGTGGCGCGTAAAAAAAAAAGGAGTGAGAAAAAAAGACTCCACGCTCGCTCACCTTGAAAATGGCTTGCATCTGCGTGAGCTGCGCCCACGGATGCTCGCCCGTGAGCATTTCGACCACCAGACAGCCGACGCTCCAAATATCCGCGGCGCTCGTGTGCGCCTTTTGTTGTACCACCTCGGGGGCCATCCAAAACACCGAACCCTGCAGCGAGGGCCGGTTCATGCGCTTGCCTGTCAGTAGATCTAGAAGCACTCAGTCCCTCTGGGAAACGCAACGACGAAGAAACGACGTACTGCCATCGACCTTTTTGGATATCCCAAAGTCGGATATCTTGATGCCACCCTTGTTGTCGACGAGGATGTTGGCACCTTTGATGTCCCGGTGGATGATGTCACGTTCATGCAGGTAGTTGAGACCCAGGAGGATTTGCCGCACAAAGTTCTTGACTAGCGGTTCCTCGAACGCGCCATAGCTGCGCAGGAGCGCTGTCACGGACCCACCCGGAACGTACTCCAAGAAAATGTTGAGAAAGTCGTCGTCGACGGAGGAGTCTGGCGAGATCGATCAGCGCGGGGCGAGGTAGAGGCGTATGTAGGACCTACAGAGATACTGCACGATGTTGGGATGGGAGAGGTCCTTGAGCAGATCGATCTCGCGCTCGAGAGCACTGAGCATGCTCTTCTTGCGCTCCTCGTTGGGCGCGGACCCAGTCGGCAGTTCGACCTGCTTGACAGCCATGAGCAGCCCATTCACGGCGTCCATGCCGAGGTAAACTTTCCCAAACGAGCCAGCGCCGATCAGAGCACCTTTGATCCATTTGGTGCCTATTTCCGGATAAACGGATTTGCCATACCGGACCGACGGCCCGAGTACTCACCTCCGCTGGACGTCATTGTCCGACCGGTCTCGTCCTCCTCCTCAGTCTCGTCTTCATCTTCGTCCTCGTCCTCGAACACCGTCTCCTCCGAAAGACTCGTCACATCGTCAATGTCAGGTTCCACTTTTGTCCAGTCCTCTGCCCCTTCCACACCCATGTCTACCGCCATGCTCTGCCTCCGATTCTCGACTTCGGCCGTAATCTCATCGACGGTGAGCAGACTGGCCGTATCCGACCGATCCCGCTTGGTTCGCAGCTCTGCCATCAGACTCGTCCTCTTTGACGCGTTCGAGCTCGCGCTCGACAGCCGCTTGCTCCCCGTCAGATCTTCCATCGACTCGGACAGCGACTCGGTCGGGAACGTCACCGGCGGCAACAAGTGCGGCTTCGAATCGATTCCGGACAACTTCTCGACGTCGTCGCCCGTCAAGATTACAGAATTCCCATCTCCGGTGGTCGAGATCGACACGCGCGGTGCGTCCTCGGTGCCTTCGCTCGCTACCGTCGACGACTTGCCCGTTGACATGACCGAGTTGCGTTTCGAGCCTTGCGTGCTCGTGCTGAACCGCGACGGCAGCGGCGGGGGGTTCAGCGAGAGCGTGCTCTCTCGCTTGTACCCTCCGACG
Source organism: Leccinellum luteum (assembly GCA_038091855.1). Classification (NCBI taxonomy): domain Eukaryota; kingdom Fungi; phylum Basidiomycota; class Agaricomycetes; order Boletales; family Boletaceae; genus Leccinellum; species Leccinellum luteum. The sequence continues at coordinate 70,694 of JBBPPG010000015.1, read as the reverse complement.
GTCGACGCACGCAGCATCATGCTGTGTCTCGCCGTTCGGAGCGCCTTCTTCTCCGCGAAGGGGAAGTACTCGGTCAGATGGGTGGTGATGAGCTCGCTCGGGGGTCGTTGTCCGAAAAAGTTGCGCAACTTGGACGGTCGTTTGGCAGAGGCCTGGGCTTGTGTAGGGGAGATGGGTGCTTCGAGGGCCTTTTCGGGATCGCGGACGCCGAGCCCGCTCAGAATGCTGATAGTGCTCGCGCGCTTGATCGCCTTGTTGGTTTTCTGTCCGTCGCTGATGGTATTGGCGTACTCGGACAAGGGTACGTCGGCATCGTGCTCGTCGTCTGATGCAGGTTGTCGAGTTCCGGAGATGGTGAAGACGCCGCGTGCTGGGGACGTGGGACTTGAAGTGCGGGAAGAGGTGATGGGTGGGTCTTCGCCGAATATGCGTGCAAGGGCCTTGGAGCGTTTCGTCCGGCCGGTCCGACGGAGCGTTAGACCTTGATCTTTGATGGAGTCTGGTGGACCATGGCAAACGGCCAAGAGTTCTGCTTCGGAGAGGGGTTTCACTAAGATGTATCACGTTTCAATCGATCCACGAGCGAAAATGAGATGCGACGCGTACCGTTTTCGCGTTGATCGTCTGTATCGAGATATATACACCAGCCGTCGACGCTAAGACCGCCATCGTCCATCTCGATCCTGTTCATGATGTTGGTGGCAGAGTCTTCTTTTCTGCGTGCTGCTACCTTGTCGAATTTGCGCAATACTTTTTCCATGACCTCGACGCCGCCTGCACAGTCTGCGACGTCGACAACGCATGAACGGCCTTCGTCTGGAAGTAAGAATTTGACTAGTTTTCTGCGGAGGTCGTCGAGCGAGAGAGGTTGAGAGTGAGACGAAGGGTTAAAGGGACCGCGACCGACTGTGAAGGCGGGGGATGCGGGGTTGGAGGAAGGATTTTGGAAAGATTCGACGATCGGAGACAATGCAGCTGTCGTGAGAGAAGGCTGTGCGGAAGCATATGGATGTTGAGTTGTTCCTGAGGTGGATGGACGAGGTGGCAACTTGGAGGGACCTGAACCCACGGGGGAAGCGAGACCGCCGAATGAGATATTTCTGCCATGTGCAGCGCCATTGGTTGAGCGGGGGGAACTAAACGGAGAGGGGGAGCGCATTGTTGGTTTGAGAGTGGAAGAACCCGGTCGAGGATCGGATGGGAGGCCATAGGCGGGCCAGTTATTGGATGTGCTGCCAGAAGAGGGGGTAAGTAAGTTTTGTGTGGGTGCGGGGGGAAGGGGAGAATTTGCATAAGGAGTGCTGTCTAGTTGACTGGGTGTGCGTGAGCGAGCACTGGTGGTGAGGTGGGCATTGCGAGCGGCTGGACGAGATGGGGGTGGTTGTGGGGGCTGACCACGAGGAGCGGGGGGAAGTGGAGGGAGAGAAGGACGGGAAGGAGTGCCGTTTGTAGAGGTCGTTGTTGCTGGTTGTGGCAGAGGGCGGATGGACTGAACGGGGCGGGGGGGCTCGGCTGAGTGTGGATCGCGTATTAGGCCGGGGAGATCTGGCCTGGAGGAGTTGGGACGTAAGATGAGTGGTGCTGGTCTGTTACTGTCGAGTCGCTTTGGTAGACGAGAACCGGAGGATGAATGATCGCTGTCTCGCGAATTGTCGCGAGAGTGGAAGCCGAGTGGACTGGGAAGGTCGCGCTCTGGTTCGAGGCGGATGCGTGGTGCGCACTTGATACGGAGAGACTTTACGCCGTTGACGATGCGGAGTCTGTCGCCCACGCTAGCGATGCCCATCTCGCGTAGGGTGTCATGGTCAAGCTCGAGCAAGACGTCACCTCTGATGTCGTGTTCTCTGAAGGTATCTGCGTGCGAGGTGCATTTGAGATCTTGAAGCCATCTAGCTACGTGAGAGTCTGACCATGACTTGAGAAAGTCGGGAAAAGAAGTGCCAGTAGGGGGATCCATCGAGGAGGAGAAGGGAAGAATTTATTTGGTTCGGTTCAGTTTCTTGGTGAGAGTTGAGCCAGTTCGTAATCGTATTTCTCATAAGTCTTTTCTTAATTTCTCACTTCTCTCTTACCTTTCCCTACTTTCTCTTCACCCCCTCGGCATGATCGTACTCTTCCTCGTTCCCCTCCTCATTCCCCTCCTCGTCCTAGCATCTCCTTACAACCCCGTCCTAACTCAATACAACCTAAACGTCAACCAAAATGCCCAGGACCCAACAGAGTACTTCACCAACAGGTCCAACACGACCTACACTCCCTCGCCACCAAATTGGCGCGCTGTTCCCATATACACCCTCCTCATGGACAAGTTCGCAGACGGTGACCCCACAAACAACCAGTTCTTCAACTCCATGTACGAGTGGGACTGGCGAGAAACACAACTTCGCTTCGGCGGCGATCTCAAGGGCGTCACCGCAAAGCTCGACTACATCCAGGGCATGGGTGCAAAGGCAATATATCTTTCCGGCACAATATTCCTCAACATGATCTGGCAGGCAGACAGTCAGTCACCACCTCTGCTCTTTTATCTTCACCCTCTCATATATACAGGTTACTCCCCCCTCGATTTTAGCGTGGTAGATCCCCATTGGGGCACCCTCGACGACTGGAGAGAGTTCGTCGACACCGTCCATGCAAGAGGAATGTATGTCATGGTCGACTTCACTATCGGAACCCTCTCCGACCTCATCGGATTCCAAGGGTAAGCCTTTCCGTTCTTACACAGCCTCGTTATTTCCCTCATCGGCTATCTTTCCCCAGGTACCTCAACATTAGCGCCCCTTTCAACATCGATCAATATCAGATCCTCTACAAGAATCCAAATTACCTCCCCTGGAATTTTACCCAATATCTCGATTTCGAGGTCAGTCTTTCCTTTCCGTCCCCTTCGCATCTCTCAATTAATACCCCTCCCACCAGCTCAACAATACTTTCAATTCGTCATGTCAGTTACCCGTCTTTTGGCAGGACGACGGAACTACCCAACCCGTATCTGCCCCTGGCTGTTATGAATCCGATTTCGACCAATTCGGTGACATGGAGGCTTTCGGTGTCCATCCAGACTGGCAGCGTCAGCTGTCAAAGTTTGCTTCCGTCCAGGACCGTCTCCGCGAATGGAAACCTTCAGTAATGTCGAAACTCGAGGTGTTCTCTTGTATGGTCATCACAGCCCTTGACATCGACGCCATCCGTGTGGACAAATCCACTCAGCTCTCCGTAGACGGTATGGTCCAATGGGCCTCCGCAACACGTGCTTGTGCCACCAAACTCGGAAAGACCGACTTTCTCATCGCCGGAGAGGTCACAGGAGGCGACACTTTTGGGGCTCTCTACTTGTACGTCCTCCCTTGCTTTCTTTCCTTTTTTCTTAATATCATTTTCCTAGGGGTCGTGGTCGTACCCCCTCCGAATACCCACCTGGTTTCCTTCCAGCCGCCAACCTGAACGAGTCCGACAACCAGTACTTTCTCCGTCCTCAGGGGCAAAGTGGCCTCGACGGCTATGCCTTCCACTATTCTATTTACCGCTCCCTTACTCGATTCCTTGGCATGGACGGTAACCTTGAAGTCGCATACGATCTCAGTGGGAATTTCGTCTCAGCATGGAATCAAATGTTTGTCAACAACGACTTCCTCAACGCCAACAGCGGTCAATTCGATCCCAGACACATGTTTGGAGCCAGTAATTTCGATGTCTATCGATGGCCTAGTCTCGAAAATGGAACGATGAGGTCCGCACTGGCCCTGTTCGTCACAAACATCGTCATGCCCGGAATTCCCATGGTGCGTCCCTTTCTTTGTTCTGCTTTCCAACATCATTCATTCCAGAGTTCTAGTGGTACTATGGCGAGGAACAAAACTTTTATCTCTTCGACTCCACCGCCGCCAACTATCTCTTTGGGTACGTTTTTTTTTTTCCCACACGACCTGACACCCATTGATGGAATACGTACAGACGTCAAGCCATGATGAGCAACAAGGCGTGGCAGCGCCATGGCTGTTATAAACTCGGATCAGTCCAATATTTCAACTGGCCTCTCGGACCTGGCCTCGTCGGATGCTATGACGATTGGAATTCGCTCGACCATTTCGACCCCACCACCGACACCCGCCGCTTGCTCAAACAATTTACGTACCTCCGCAGCACCTACAATGCGCTCCAAGATGGCTACAATCTTGTACAGCGTGGTAACTGGACCTTTTGGATCGATCGTCCCGGTTCACTCGGCGTCCAAACAGAGATGGGCTTGTGGTCCGTATCTCGGGCTGGCATCCAGGGCGTGCAGAACCTCACTGGAAATCACACCGACCAAGTCTGGGTGCTGTACGGGAATATGAATCAGACGACGACGTGGGCATACGACTGCGAGGGAGCTCTCTGGATATCGTCCCCTTACATAGGTGGCACCATAGTCCGGAATCTACTGGCTCCCTTTGAGGAGTATACGCTCCAGAACTCAGGGTCGCCGTACTACAGCAACGGTAGTGCCCCGTATTATGGTTGTATGGGCAACATCACCTTGGACCCTTACGGGATGAAGATCCTCGTGCCGTCGACCGAATGGGTCGCTCCTCCACCCATGATGACACGATTCCTCCCAGGTCACGACGCTCGTCTCACCGCCGCGGCAGGCGACTCGAATGCCACGACGGTCAACATCACTATCGAGTTTAGCACCGCCATGTCGTGTACCAGCATCACGAACAGCATCACGTTCAATATGTCGTCTTCGGGAATAGGGGGTCAGCCCACGTTGGACACCAATTCCGTGGTTTGCAATACTGTGACGAATCCGGTAATCACGACCGTCACGGGTGCAGCTCCCTCTGCTTTTTCGTGGTCCGCCACTCTGAACGACGTTGCCGACGGGATTCTGGAAATCGTGGTTAAGAATCCCAGCACCAGCGACGGGACTGCGACCACCGGGGTAAGCCTCGCCCTCTTTTTTATCTGGAAAGACGGAGTCCTGAATGCGGCGACAGGTCACCGATCATCTGCTTTTGCGCAAGGGCGCTCCCGACAATATCATCGTTTTCCCCGAATCGGACTATGACAGCAGCGCGTTCCAATACTCGGGCGGCCAGTACACGTTCACGCACAAGGCATACGGAGCAGACATGTTTAGGTACTCTGGCAATTTTGGGCAGTCCTGGACGGATTGGCAGAATTGGGAGAACGTGACGACCATTCCTTCCGACATTGTCAGCAATCCAGACACCTGGTGGATCGGGGAGCATATCATGGTGCAATGTACGTGGCATGCCATTCTGCTTCTAGTGGGTACTAACGTTTCGCTGAACAGACTGGAGTCAAGTCGCTTCTAGTGCGAGCGTCGTTGTGCACTCCGATATCAACTATGGTTCACAGCGTCGCGTTCCGCAGCTTCTCGCGCGCGGTCCGTTCAACCAGTGGGGCTACGACAAGGGTATCTCGGCCGTCATGAACCAAATCGGCGACAGTATTTGGGAGCTCGAGATCATGGCAAGTTGGCCTACGTACGTTCAAATCAACGTGTTTGGGTACGACGACTATTACTACGGCGACGTCGACAACGACGGCGTCATGGATCGTCTTGCGCCCAACTCTATTGCGCCCAATTACTTGAACATGTCAGCTCCGCCATACCCAGCGTTGGCATGGGCGTTGGTGATTGACGATCAAACGATGCAATGGTCGTTGCAGCCCCGTGGTCAAGCCTCGGTTGGCGCCATCATGTACGCGCTTCTGTTGACCATTCCACTCATCACCGGTATACTCGCTGTCGTGGTCTTCATGGCCACCTTTTACGGCATCCGTCACAACCGCTATGGAGTCAAGAACAAGGGTCCCAGCAAGTACCTCCCCATCATCGGGAGCCTCGGCAACAAGTCTACGTCGGAATTCAGGGACGTCACACCCATCAAGGAGAAATTCTTCCGTCCGAAACAGCCGGTGGATGTCATTGGATGGCCAGAGGACAAGGACAAGCGTCGCAAGGTGCTTATCGCCACGCTCGAGTACGAGATCATCGATTGGAAGCTCAAGGTCAAGATTGGTGGGTTGGGTGTCATGTCGTCGCTCATGGGCAAAGCCATGACGGACGTCGATCTCATCTGGGTCGTGCCCAAGGTCAAGGACCTCGAGTACCCCGCTGGCGAACCCGCAGAGCCCATCGAGGTCGTCATCTTTGGCGAGCCCTACCTGATCGAAGTGGAAACGCACGTGCTCGACAACATCACTTACGTGCTGCTCGACAGCCCCGTGTTCCGCGCACAGACAAAGGCAGACCCATATCCCGCTCGCATGGACGATCTCAGCTCGGCCATTTTCTACTCTACCTGGAACCAGGCCATCGCAGCCACCATCCGCAGGAACCCCGTGATCGATATTTACCACGTCAACGACTACCATGGCGCACTTGCTCCGATATATCTATTGCCCAAGGTCGTCCCGACGTGTCTGTCTTTGCACAACGCCGAGTTCCAAGGCTTGTGGCCGCTACGTACCAAGGAAGAAATGAAGGAAGTCTGTTCGGCGTTCAACATCAGTAAGGAGAACTGTACGAAATATGTCCAATTCGGGAACACGTTCAACTTGCTGCACGCTGCCGCTTCTTACATCAGCGTCCACCAAAAGAGCGTGGGTGTTGCTGGCGTATCAGATAAGTATGGAAAGCGCAGCTGGGCACGGTATCCTGCCTTGTGGACGCTGAAACACGTCGACTCGTTACCCAACCCGGATCCTACCGACATTGCTGCGCTAGACGAAACCCCAGTGTCCATGCGTGACGTGCAGATCGATCAGGCCGCGGAAGCTCAGCGGCCTGAGATGAAAAGACAAGCACAGGAATGGGCTGGGATCAAACAAGACCCAAACGCGGACTTGTTCGTCTTTGTCGGTCGATGGTCCAAGCAAAAGGGTGTCGATCTCATTGCCGACGTCATGCCTTCGCTGTAAGTTAGACGTCACCCGCGCGATGTGCTTAAAATGACTGACGTCCTCTTGACAGGTTGGAGAAACGTCCTTCGATCCAGTTGGTTTGTGTTGGACCCGTCATCGACTTGTACGGCCGGTTCGCGGCAGAAAAGTTGGCGCGTCTGATGGAGATGTATCCGGACCGGGTGTACTCGAAACCCGAATTCACGGCGCTGCCACCGTATCTGTTTAGCGGTGCTGATTTCGCGTTGATTCCTTCTCGTGACGAGCCTTTTGGATTGGTTGCTGTCGAGTTTGGGAGGAAGGGTGCTTTAGGTGTTGGCAGTCGGTTGGGAGGTCTTGGGTTGATGCCTGGATGGGTGAGTAGAGACGTGTATCGATGGGTGGGCATAGCGCTTACTGTTCATTCCAGTGGTTCCCTGTCGAGTCTACGACGACGACGCACATGTTGTCACAACTGTCAAAGACGATCAAGTTGGCGCTCAAGTCTACGCAGGAGGAGCGTGCGATCCTCCGTGCGCGTTCTGCCGTCCAGCGGTTCCCCGTCGTCGAATGGCGTCAACGGATGGAAGACATGCATCGCCGGAGTATCCAAACGAGTCGTCGTCTTGCAGGGCCGAACGCGTGGCGGGAGTCTGACTGTGGTATCGCGCCGATCCAAGTGGTGGAGGACGCGGAGGACTGGAATCCGGTTCACCAAGGGATCCCCGCTCAGCCTGATTGGGACTCGTCGAGCATGGGCTCGGCGTCGCCGAAACACCGACCTATATCGCCTACGCATTCGCAGATCTCGACACCCCACGACGAGTCGTTCCTCGTTCCGCCACGGTTGCAAGCGGGTCCTGCGTCTTCGGCCTCGGACCAGTCGGACGATGATTATCATTCGCGGGGAAGCGTGGTGACTAGTTTGGGAGTGAAACGAGAAGACTATGGCAATTTCTTGGAGAAGGCGAACAAGGTGATCGCGCAGGAGCAGAAGAACGTGCCTGATCCGTTTTTGCATCCCGATACACCTACGAAGCCGTTCGGGTTGCATTCGAGGACGACGTCGAGGGAGTCGATATCGTCGATCGTCGAGGAGAAGACGAATTCGCCGTTGAACAAGGCTGTCACTTCGGTGAGCTCGTCCTCTTGCGTGTTTGTTGCATGAACTAACCTTTTTTTTTTTCACAAGTTCACCGATTCCGACGGTGGCGTCGCGCAGGAGTTTGTGCAAAAGCTGCAGTCGTTGAGTTCGGATAATTCCAAGGGAGAGTTGTCGATCGAGCGGTTCTTGGTCAAGTCTGAGGAGGCGTACTTTGACCGGGTGCGCAAGGACAAGCTGTCGAGCGCTGCGAGTTATATTTCGTCTCATCGAGATTCGGTGTGGAGCGCGCATGGTACGCTGGAGGACCGACCTGCTAGTACGTATCTCGTTTTTTTCGGTGTTCTTCGCAACCAAGAGCTGACATATATGCTACAGCTCCTGGCACGCCGAGCACGCATGCGTTTGGCGGGAGTGGCATGTTGCCGTTCGGGGAAGACTTTGTTATCATGAACAGAGTGCAGATCGCGTTGGCTCGCCGGATTTTCGGTTGGCCGTTGTACACTATTATCATTGCCTTGGGTCAGGCAAGTATCTTTTTTCTTCTTCTTCGCGACGTTGTTCGTGTATTGACGCACGTTGTAGATGTTGGCTGCCAACAGTTACCAAATGACACTGCTCACTGGGCTAAACTATCAGGACAACCTTCAGTTGTACGTCCTGGGTGGTGTATTCCTCGTCTCGTCGTTCGTGTGGTATTTCTTGTTCCGGTTCAAGCCGTCTGTCTACGTGCTTTCGGCTCCGTGGTTATTCTTTGGTCTTGCTTTCTTTTTGATCGGCATCCCTTCGCTGTCACCATCGCTCGCTTCATCCCACACGCTCATTTCTGATTTCGCTACATGGTTTTATGCTGTCTCGTCTTCTGCTGCATTCGTATTTTTCGGGCTCAATTTCGGAGAGGAAGCCGTAAGTTTTTCTAGTCATTTGACTTTGGCATATCTGACTGGTACGAAATAGGGCGCCGCCACCGAGGTCTGGGCGCTGCGCGCGTGCATCGTACAGGGCTCTCAGCAAATTTGGATTGCAGCCCTTTGGTACTGGGGAAGCACGCTCAACACGGCCAAGCCTGGCAGCAGTACGCCATGGTGGATCGTGTTCATCCTCTGGCCGCTGTCGTTGATGTCTTTCCTGTTTGCGTATCTCATGTGGCAGGGTCTCCCGGGTCTGTTTTTTTGGATGTGAGGATCAAGGGCTATCGATTGACGAGTTCTGTTTAGATTACTACCGTCAAGCGCCGCCCAAGGTGCCCAGCTTTTTCAGGACACTGTTCCGGAGAAAGTTGGTCTTGTGGTATGAACGCTTTTTGTGTAGTGTCGTTTTTCGACGGTGCTGACTGATGGTGTCTAGGTTCCTTGCTTCCGAAATCCTGCGTGACTATTGGTTGAGTGGAGTACGTGTCCTTTGGCGTCCGGTCATCATCCGAGCTAACCACCACATTGCATCTCTAGCCCTACGGCCGAAACTGGGGTTTCCTGTGGAACGTACCCATTGCCAAGTGGCAGATCCTGTTTCTCGTGATCTTGTTCTTCATCGGCGTCTGGGCCCTTACGATGGTCGTGTTGACGCAGTTGAGCAAGACGCATACGTGGATTCTGCCTGTGTTCGCTGTCGGTTTGGGTGCTCCACGGTGGTGTCAGGTGCGTCGTATACTTTTCGTATACTTGTGTGGGGTTTTGACTTCGTTGGGGACAGACCCTTTGGGGAACTTCTTCGCTCGCGCTCTATATCCCATGGGCGGGCTCTGCGGGACCTTATCTCGGTCTCTCGCTGTGGCTCTGGCTCGGTGTCTTGGATGCTGTTCAAGGTGTCGGTCTTGGTATGATCTTGCTTCAGACGTTGTCACGACTACACGTGTGCGCTACGCTCGCTCTCGCCCAGATCATTGGTGCGGTCTGTGTCATGCTCGCTCGAGCGACGGCGCCCAACGCGATCGGGCCTGGCTCCGTGTTTCCCAACGTTGGCACCTGGGATTTCTCGAATGGCATTTCGGGCAGTCCGATGGCTTCTGCACCGTTTTGGATCGCTCTCATTTGCCAGATCGTCATCGTTCTCGGATACTTCTGGTTCTACCGAAAAGAGCAACTCGGTATGTTCTTGCGCGTCGTGTTTTGTTGGCGAACATGCTCACTGACGTTTCCTTAGCCCGGCCATGATGTGGACACGACACGCTCTACTCTCTTCTTTGTTTCTGTGTCAAGAAAAGAAATCTTAATCGCTCGCTAACTGCTTTGATATCTAAACGACTTGCATTCTACTCACTATGGCGCAACGCTGACAACAACAACACTGATTAGACGCTGGTACATATCCTTTGCATATACCTATACAATCTCCCCTCGCTGGACACTAGTCTTTTTCTTGCTTTTTTTTTCGGTTGCAAGCGCCTGCTTTCCTTCCCCTTCTTTATGCCCTTGTAACTCTCTCTCTCTCCGATGAACAATCGTCTCCCGCGACACAACTAAGCACAAAGACGCTCGTTTCGTTTCTCCGCTCCCTTTCGTGGATTCTATTTAAATAGTAGTGTACGATTCGGACGGTCCTTTTTTTTCTTTCTCATTTGTTCTTTGCTCCTGCCAACACGAGAATTTCAAACGGGACGGAGAGGGAGGGACTTGGGGGTGTTGGTTGACATGCTTTCTTTTCTTTTGATTTCATGGACGGAACGCTGGGTGTTTCCTTATCCTTGTTCGTACTTGTGTACATATACATACATACTCTCTTACAAATAGGGTTGAAATTGAAGTAGGTTGGGATTTTACTTGGTTTCAATTCGGGTGTCACAACAACACAATGCCGATGCGTTGGAAGACTTGGTTGGGTAATAGACAGAAGACGACGACGGGTCGGTTCGAAACTGAGTCGATGGCCCGGTCAACCCCGAGGTTGACAGGTTCGCTCCTGCACGCCTCAGGTTCAAGTGCAGTGGCGACGGTGGCGTCTGGTAGTGTTCACAGGCAAGCGTTCAGCATTCAGTCGGTGGCACGGTGTGGCACTCATGAATTTGATACAGCGTGGGTTATATACCGTATAAGCGGTTGGGGGGTATGGCGACCAGAGAGGATGGGGGTATGTACCGTACGGGGCTGGTGGTGACGTGGGAGGGGACGATCAGAAAGAGTCGCGTAGTATGTCATAATGCGATGGCTCGGTGGCCGCGGGCGACTTGCGATCGGGGAGAAGTACTTCGATGTGGTGTGTGGTCTAGGGCTGGTGGACAGACGGGTAGACGGGTGGAGTTGGATGGATGGATAGATGGAGCCAGGCGTTGATAGCATGAAATGATGATCAGTCATGGGTACTATCTAGGGATATATGAACCGTAACCGCGAAGCACGAACTTGAGGCTGATTTTGAAAAAAAAAAAAAAGATCAAGCGATGATGGGTGCAGATGGCCATGCAAGGGACTTTGACAAGTCATGCGCACGCTGGAACATGGAATCGTGGTTATAATAGACTCACTAGCGAGCTCCGGGACTGGAACGTTTGAACTTTGACACTTGACTTCCTCCGCAGATCGGGCCAGGCATGGAAACTAGGGTCCGAGAAGCGTACATAGTACGACTTGGCGGCAGCAAAGTGTCAAGATAACAAGGGTCGACGATAATAACAAGATAACATGTTAGCGATGCGGACTCGGACGTACGGTTGGGGAATGCAAGGTCCAAGGACGGCACACATTAGAAGCTGGGTTTGAGTTGTAGAACATTCGATTGTTGAAGGGCGATTGAACGTTGAACACCAATCGAAGAGTCGGTGCTAAGCAACGAGCCATAGCAACTCAACCCAACCACTGCGCGAATTTGTGGATCCAGATATTTAGATTTGATATTCATCAGCACAAGAGAGCAAAGATATGAAATAAACAGAGAGTACAGTAACGTAGCGATACACAGATATATAAGATTTACTTGGAACCCGTGGAGAACTCTAATGAAACAACCCATTAGTTTCACAACGAAGTGACTACATGACGATACTCACTTGTGACCGACTTCGTGCCCTCGGAGATGGCGTGCTTCGCAAGCTCACCAGGAAGAATCAAGCGGACCGAGGTCTGAATTTCACGCGACGAGATGGTCGATTTCTTGGAGTAAGCGGCTAGTTCTGTGACACATAGATAAGACCACAATGACATCACAAAGAAAAGTAGCACGTACTGGAAGCCTCGGTTGCAATACGCTCAAAGATATCATTGACAAACGAATTCAAGATTGCCATGGCCTTGTTCGAGATACCCGTATCAGGGTGCACTTGCTTCAAGACTGCACACAGCAAACCAGTGAGTGACCAGTCATATACACAAGCGTGCCCACTCACCCTTGTAAATGTAAGAGCTGTACGTCTCCCTACGGACCTTTCGGCGCTTCTTCTTCTCGCCCTCGGCAGCGGGTTGAGACTTGCTAGCCGTCTTTTTAGCTGCCTTTGACCCTGAATCGGCCTTGGCAGGAGCCTTGGAAGCGGTAGAGGCAGGAGCTTTGCCGGCAGTGGATGCGGGCTACAGTCGTCATCAATACATGATAAGCGATAAGGATATTTCCAACTTACTTTGGGTGCCATTTGAAAGATCTACAAAAAAGTACACGATATGTGACTGTGCAAGTCAAGTGTGAGCGTCGTTCGTACACGAACAAGTCGATGTGTATACGCACCAGGAGTGAGGTCTGTACGAGCAAGCCTTGGTTAGGCGGAGTGGTGGTGGTGGTAAGGGGAAGAGACGTTTGAATAGACGCGACGTGCGTGACCTCAGCTTTTATGAATGGGCACGTACCACATTTCAAGGTCCGCCCAGCGATGTGGACATCACATGATTCAACAGACCGCGCCCGTCACGCGTTGGTCACGGTCACGCTTTATAAAGCTGACCATCCTTCTTGGTAAACACAACCATTAGCGGTACTCATGTGGGGGAACAATTGCGACGAGAGTTCAAAAAAATAGTCCATTCATAAACTATCTACCCGACAACAAAATCGACTGCATCATGCATCAAGTCGTTTCGCGCATGGTACCCTTGGCGTCGATCACCTGAAAGTCTGCTGCGTAGTATGGGTATGGACTCAGTAGTGTCCCCATGCGGGGCAAGACCTCGACCTCAAACTCCTCAAATGGGAATGATTCGCCGTCGACCATCAGCACGCCGCTCGCCGTGAGGGGTTTAGCACGGTATGCTGACGCTTTGAAGTATTGGTTCTGTTGGACAGGGTCAGTAAGTCACTTTCCGGTGCGGTCTACGAACGCACAGAGCTAAACCAATACGTGCGACCAATCTCTGCCTTATTTATCGCGTCGAGTAAGTATTTCCTACCCACCTAAGATAAACTAGTAAAGATAAATGAAGCGACCTTGTAGGACCAAGACGTACTATTTCTTGTATTGAGATGTCGATCAATCCATCATCAGGATGAGAAACAGGGAACTGCATCAAGGAGCTGTGAAACGTCAAGGAATTGCAATAGGAAGACTGGCTTGATCGACGTACCGGCTAACGTACGGGCCTTTTCCAGCGAACATATACAGCATAGGCTTGTCAAACGTGACCCAGGTCCCCCCGGAGTCCGTCTCGTCTGCTTGCTTGTCGTCGTTTGGGGAGATGTCGGGCGCTGGCAACGCGGGAGGTACGCCTTTTGCTGCACTTCTTCGACGAGCATGCAATGCATCCACCATCTGTGACTTGTCCCGTTCGACGACTTTCATCGAAAGCTCCATCTTGCAAATCTTGCGCAATGCAACTGAATGGGAGAACATGGTCACTATGCACTTTGCGAAGAGTGTACAACTATTCCTACCTCCACGAAGGTATCCCCAGATGAAGCGGAGATCGCCCATCCATCTGAGATGCTCAGTTTCGATATCGAGGTCAGCCATGAGACCAACGGTTTGCGACATGAACGATATCCGTCTTTGATTTCCCTGTTTGAACGAAAACAGATCGACCTTCATCGGTTGGCCTATCAACAAAGCAACTTCAGTGAACACCACCGTACGCACAAACGAAAATGAACACGCACCTTTGAGTACGTTGAGAGCGGCCGCACAAGGATCCAGCCCGTCGCGCAGGCCCAAGATGTTCAACGAAAGCCCATTGCCGGAACCGGCGGGTATCGGAGCGATTGGCACGCAGAACGCCTCGTCGGGCGAGGCATGCTTGGCGAGGCCGTTCATGACCTCGTGTACGAGTCCGTCTCCCGAAACGACGACCAGGGCGTCATACGTGAGCGGCATGTGCTGTGTAATCTCCATCGCATGCCCAGCTCTCGTCGTGACTGAGTGCAGAAGAAAGACTGATCAGCCCGCGTGTGGTCGTTAGAAAGGAGACGAACGGGTAACGTCGAGCGTGCATCCTGCCGCTCGTAGTATCGGCTCCACCTTTTGTTCGAAAATTTGTCGCGCTTTACCCTACCACCATCATTCCACGTCCGTCAGTTGAAAAGGCGGAACCGACGAACGCAGGGAGAAACATACGGGTCCACCGTGGGGGTTGATGAAGACCTTCAGAACCTTGGCAGGATTAGCGCCTGGGCCGAGGGAAGAAAACAGATGAGCGACGGGCTAGCGATGATTCGGTAGCGAGCGCACCTTGATATGCAAGCTCGACAATCGAGCTGCACCATTCCGTGGCGAGCGCAACGTCGCTCTCTGAGACATCGCCTTGGACATGCTGTAGACATAGACGATGCTTCCCGGAGCGCTTCAAGTAGGATACTTTTACGGTAGAGCTAGAGACGGTAGCAGCGACGACATTGTAAACGGGGATCTCGGAAAGACTGGAGGTGGAAGCGAAGCAAAAAGAGCGTTGCTTTGGGGTATCGTCGGTGGGTAATCCAAAGCGGAGGGTTAATACTGAGTCAGTGAATGCGAGTGTAGTGACGAGGCCGTTTGAAGAAGGTGCGAGAACGAGCTCCCGGCGAGGGGACATTTGGAACAAGGAAGGGGGTATTCACACACACAGACGAGGCCCCATGCTATAATATCTTATTGCCTTTTTCACGTAAAGGGGCGACATACACTTCCCATGTCCCGGTTCCGCAGTTCCAACATGACACGACTGATCGTTCAGAGTGCTTGGCTTCGTGCTATCAAGATGTCTGCAGCCATACACAACGTCGCCCAGGTCGGTTTCGGCGCAGGAACAAACGAGTTGTACGACAGGCGAGTATTATGATACACTCCGTTTCGACTCCAACAGTCCTGAGACCTTCCTGCCAGGGCTCGACCCTCATACCCACGGGACAGCATATCCTTCATCAAGAATGCTATCCATGATGCTCAAGCGCCTCTTAATATCGTCGAGTTAGATACCGCGCTCATCCTCCGCCGCAGTTCACCGCTGATGAGATGTTCTGTTTCAGAATCGGCGCCGGTACAGGTTTGTTCACCCGCGCTTTACTGGCCAATACGGACGCCAAGAAGAAGATCGGTGTCCTAAGAGCGTTTGAACCCAGTGCGGGCATGCGACAGGTGTTCAAACAGAGAGTAGTCCACGAATCCGTGTCCGTCAGCGACGGCACGTTCGATAATGTTCCGACCGTGGAAAACAATTGGGCGGATCTCATCATCATCGCACAGGTCTGTTGATCTAACCTCTTTCCGTAACCTCTGAGTCTGTGGCTCTCGGAGATATATTACTCATGCCGCGAATGTCTCAGATAGGCCTTCCACTGGTGCCCTGACTATGACAAAGCGTGCACCGAGTTTGCTCGGATCCTGAAACCGTCTGGGGTTGTTGCTTTCATATGGAATTTGGAGGACAGGTGACTACATGCTCCGATGCGTCATTGTCTTGGCCTGATCACCTGTCCAGAGACGCTGCTGGTTGGGTTGCTCAGTTGCGCGACCGCATAGAGTCCCACGAATCGGGCACGCCGCAGTTCCGTTTGGGGCTCTGGCGTCAAGCCTTCTCCACAGAGTCCTACAATAACAGTTTCAAGCCTCCCGAAGAAAAGGAATGGACACACCACCTTGACACGTCGCAGGAAATTACTATCAATCGCGCGCTAAGCAAGAGTTATATTTCAATTCTCCCATCCGACGAGCAGCAACGCGTCGTCGACGACCTGAAAGTCATCTTGGCCAAGGGTGACGGAAAGGTTTGGGTCGATGAAAGCAAGGGCGTGTTCCAATACCCGTACAAGACCTACGTGGTGTTGTCTAGAAAGAAGTAAACCTGAACTTGTCGTCCTTTTAGATGCGAATGTGCTGTAGATCCTATCCTTTTCATGCTCGGACCCGGAGAACGCCTAAAAAGCATCCGATTTCGGAACCGCCAGAACAGTACTAGCACCATTCTACCTCATGCCGGAGGCAAAAACACCGCCCAAAGCACACAGCTCGCCGCACCCCACACGACGCTCCAAGTAACCCATGCCCTCCCCCACCACGGTCGCTCGATCAGCAGCCACGCAGCTGCCCAGTACACTACCGGAAGAGAGGGCAGCACACGCAGCGCAATCTGCACGTGAGCGTTGAACGTGAGCAACAGAATGAGCACAAGCGCATGGAGGACATGCGGCAAGAGCGACGGCGTGAGGAAGAGTGAACTGTGTCCATGTCCTCGTACTTGCTCGTGTCCTTTGCCATGGAGGTCAGAAGAACGGCGGCGTCGACCCACCCACGACAGATACGACTTCCAAGCTCCCAGGATCACGACGCGCGCAAGATAGAACGAGCCAAACGCATACACGCATGCCAATATCGGCATCGCGAGCACGAAATTCGGCAAGTTGGACACCGTCCAGTACCGCATGAACCCGACCTTCCAGTACTGCGCCTGCACGTGTGCATATATGGACGGGAACGGTCCGAGTCCCTTGCGGTCACACCAGGCCGGACGGTCCGGGTGGGACGATAAGCAAAAACGGAGGTAGCCAGAATAGTCGTGGTACAAGAATGGGACGAGCGGGAGCGCAGCGAGCGTGGCGCAATAGAGCATGCGGGACAGTGTGATCTGTGACGGAAGCGCATGTGCGAGCGTGAGCCGATGTCAAGATAGACAGATAGACAATATAGCGATACGAATCGATGGATGGATGAATAGATATTTATACAAGCACTCACGCGTTCTCTCCGACCATAAATGTATGGTTCCACGAGCATGCCCCACACGATGAACCCCGCGAGGAGGATCCCGTTCGACCGGAACGCGCTCGCGAGCGTGAAACACACCGCCGCACTTGTCCACCGCGCACGTGCACAGGCCCACATGCCCCGGTACGAGCAGTACGTGAAGAACGGCTCTGTGTATGCCGCGAACCGCAGCGTCGCGGGACTACTTGATAGCAGGGAGAGCGCGGCCGCCAGGAACGCCGCGGACGGTGAACGTAGGTGGTAAAGAGAGAGACGGTAGAGCACGCGCGTGGAATCAAAAAGCGCGGCAAGCACGGCGCCGCCGAGGAGTGGACCGGCCACGTCTGCGTTTAGTCCGGCGCGGGAGAGGACGCGCCCAGAGATGTGCATGATGAGTGGGAGGGCGGGGAAGAACGCCCATGCGTGTTCGTACACATATCCTTTTTGCGCGGCGAGCACAAAATGAAATGCGTCCCAGCGGAGTAAGGAAGAGATCCACGGAGACGTTGTGTCGCTCAGGAGGAGTTGGGCAGATGTGTCGAACGAGGTTAGCAAGTACGTTGATGATACGATGAGTATTGCGACAAGGACACGACTGAAGAACGAAAGGAAAGTTAAAGTTCGCAAGTGTACTCGAGCCTCCGGGAACGAAGAGACATCGAAAGTCATCCACGGTATCGAGGGAAAGTTGAAGTTCGCACTATTTCTCTGAGCAGCTCAGCCAGGCCTGGTAACGATAGTCGTTGGGTCGGAGATGGAAGTTTCTGAAAGTTACTACCATCATGGACACAACAACAGTCGTGGTAATTCCTTTGCCCTTGCCCGCAAAGCCCAACGAGAACTCATCGATGCATCAGCAACTCATCAGCATCCAAATCCTTCATCTTGTTAACTGTCTTGAACTCTACCTCTCGAATCAAAACAAGCGAGGGAGGTGTAACTGGTCCGACCTAGCATTATCTAACATCGTGCTGAGCGTGGTGAAGGTGTCAAATCGAAGTTCGGGCAGGTGTGCAATGCCAGTGGCTGACTCTCCGTGTCCGCGAGTCATAGATGAAAACGACATGGATGATTATCCAGGCGGCTTTGAATGCACGCGACCGAAAATACTGTTCTGTATGTTTAGCATTTGTGGGTTCTGCGCCTTGCTACCGCCTCCTAGGGAGCTGCATGGGTTTAGCACCGGGACACCCGGGACATTATTGCTAGCGTCAACACAACGATGACGACACGACGACGACCGCCCCTTCGAACCCTTACCCTTACCCTCGCCGACGACGCGACGACTCAACAATGACGTCGACACGATGACGACGACTGCCCTTCGCCTTGCCGACGGGACGATGACAGGACGACGACGGCAACACCACGACAACTACGACGACGCGATGCCCATCGTCGCCTCCTCGCCGCATCGAGAACGGCATGCGCGCACACACACACCCTGCCGTCCGCCCGTCCTGCCCACCCAAGTTCCACCTCGCCCCGTCCTTGCCACCCGCATATGTCCACAACCATATCTGCCCATCCCCTTCCTGTCGTCGCCTCTATCGCTGCACACCATCCCCTTGCTCTCTTTCCCTCCACCCTCGCCGTCACTCGCAACGCTCTTGCATTCCCTGACACCCTGACACAACTTGACGACGAAGATGGGATGACAAGGCATGTTGTCAGCACTTTGTAACTCTGTGGCGTAGTCGTGTTTAAAATCAAGTACTGTAGCGGGTGTTGAATTACTTGATCGCGGCATACTACCTTACAAGCAATCAAATAGCGGGTGTTGAGTTGCTCGATCGCGAGATACTAGAGATACATACCAACCGCAATTTTCTGCCTGACCTTGTTCTACTCCGTCGGATCCATCTCTAATAACGGCTTCGTCTCCTCTGCTATCCCCTGCTGGCATGTAAGTAACTAGAGGAAAGATTAGGTATGAATTTCTGAGAGTATAACCGCTTACCTTTTTTGGACAATAATGGGCGAAGCCCCAACCTTGCTCTGTCTGGTCCAATTCCACCGCATCTCCCTCTGCAGCTTCCGGCGTGCCATTTTCTTCGGCATTCCCAGTGAAGGTGTTAAGGATCGATAAGACGGGGGATGCGATTTCGCCGAGCATTGTAGGGTTGCGTTCGTCTGATCGGGCCGTGAAGAGGAAAGTAATTCCGGAAACGGCCGCTGCGACGGCGACTACTGCGACTACTGCCAGCAGTGTCACCAAGAGTGATGATGTTCGCGCTGCTAAATTAGGTTAGGCAGGAACGGATATGCAATTGATCAGTATTCACGTGAATCAACCGCCGGCAGTGACGTCAGTTTCAGATAAAGGAGGTATACTCCATGTATGAGGGCACAGGAATGGCAGAGATGTGCGCAAGCGAGGGAGATGCCCGTGTGGATAATGTTCCATACCAAAAGCGCCTTCAATATCCCAGAGCAGGAGTAAAAAAATACAAACTCGATTGCGAGTCCGCGCCAGGCGTCGTCGAAGCCGAGGATTGGGCCAAAGAATATCAGCTCTATGGCGTATATTAAGAAAAGAGCGATCAAGTGACCAGCAACTTGAACGAAGAATGATCGACGGCCAGCCATTGGGTTGGGGCTTTGCTCGGGGGTTGGCATCATGGTCGAAGTGGGACTCCAGGTCGTCAATAGGGGATCAATCAATGTAATTAAATATGGGAGTATAGGAGACTTCTGACACATCTAAGACCTAGTAGTCACCTATGGCGGGATATCTGCACAGTCCGCACTTATGAGGGTCCAAAACTCTTTTGGACCGACGCACAACTCTTTTGGACCGGCATGCAACTTTCTTCAGGCAGGCGCGCAACTTCAGTGGGAAAGATTGTCTATGCTGATGGCTGATGATGAAGTTGGCGAGGGTGTTGCACTGAGCAGTTTGGTCTGGATGGGTGTGGTGTGGAATGAGGAACTGCCACAGGTCAGGACCTTGCCACGGTCCAGGGGCTGTGGAATGACTGGGGTACTAACTTATTTATTTATTAGTGTTAGTCCGACTTTCACAAGACAACTGTGCAACTGCAATGACTGCACCAACTCAGACGAGCCTGCTCCATGCCATAGAGCTGGCAAACTTATACATGCCATCTCCATCATTTCAAGTAATTACTACCTGCATAACAAATGTCAAGTAAAAGAGTACACATATTGGTAAATAGTCTATCCCAAAAAAAAAAATCCCGTGTAATGTCCATGCCAGTGAGTGGTGGGTGTTTGGCCAAAGTGTTCTTGAAAAATGACGAAGAAAGATAAAACCGTTCGCACAATCGCGTGAATCCATTGTCATAGTCCTGCCAGGTGCATTTACCCTATTGTCCTTTCCCCCGCGGCACGACGATTAGTATAAGAACAATCAAATTTCAAACTCTTCCGAGACAAGCGTGATTGATCCACGCATGTCCCCTTCGCGTATCCGCCCAGGATCGATTTGCGACGAAACGATCTTGCGTACCATCGCATCCAGCGACGTTGGTCCACAGCCTAATTAATACCGTAAGTCAGTTCCATAAAAAATAGAGAGACGAAAACTAGTGAGCAACTGACATGCAACGACGACGGCCCCTTCGGACGTTTCCACTTCATCCGCGATCACCTTGTCCAGCTTGGGTTTCCCAGGCCTCGCATGCTCAGAAACGACGTTCACGTCCCTCGCCTCTCGTTCGTCCATCTCGAACGGAAGCTGGTGCGGCTGCGACGAGTCTGAGGAACCCGGTAACATCGAATGCGAATCGTACAAGTGCTCGCTACCATTCTCCCACGTACTTGGGATTTGAATGGCAAGTTTTCCGCCGTGATGGCTTTTCGCAGAATGTGTCGAACCACCGTGTACGGGGACAAGAGGGACGGGTTGCAACAGGTCCGATGACAGAGGTGTCGAACTCGACGGCGAATGTGGACGAGACTCTGGGCGACGACCGAGTGGTGAGTAAAGGTCTGTCTCGGAAAAGGTCGAGTGCGGTCGTTCGGAGAGGGGCGAAACAGGAAGAAGCCTATCGGTTGAATAAGTCGACGCTGTCACGGCCTTGCGCGATTGAGGTGTGCGATACGCTTGCGAGGTCGTTGAATGCGGATCGGG
Organism: Leccinellum luteum; assembly: GCA_038091855.1. Lineage (NCBI taxonomy): Eukaryota > Fungi > Basidiomycota > Agaricomycetes > Boletales > Boletaceae > Leccinellum > Leccinellum luteum. Next base: position 49,535 of record JBBPPG010000015.1, on the reverse strand, counting down.
ACTTCGAGTTCGACCATCTTGAGACGTCTGAACCTCATTATCGGCCAGAAACTGTGAGAATCGCTCCTCTCGACTCGCTCTCCCCATGAGAGAGAGCTTACGTGACTTCAATCGCCGCAGCTTACCCTCCTTCTTCAGCCTGCGGCTGAGATGGGCTTCTCCTGGTGACGCTATATCGACATCACCATCGAAATTCGTGAGGTCGAGAATATACTCCTCGTGTGCTGCGGGGAGATCATCCGCAGGGGGGTGATCATCTGTGTTTTCGCCGAAATAGTAAGTGAAATCGATGTCGCTCTCGTAGCTCTCGTGGCTCTGTAACGAATCCCTAGAGTTAGAACGAGGACCAGAATGCTCGCGAACAAATGTTGGATGCGGAGGTTGGAGTTCGTCATCAGATTCGGCATGTTCTCGGTCGAAACGGGTCGCGGGGGGATGTTGCAGGGAGACAGGCTGAAAATTGGTTACATAAATGTCGACCTGTAGAGCTGATGACGGCGCGGAGGACATGCAATGACGTATAACGGACGCGCACCACTGAATGTGGCCTAGTATAAAGCAGCTTAGTTTAAATCACCATTCTTTTGACCCACTGGAACTTACTGAATTCACGGACGAGCCAGATAAACCGCACACGTTTCAGAACTGCCTCCTTCCGCCCCCAGCCCCCAGGTCGTGATCCAAGATATCTGCCGTCCCTCCCCGCCAAACACATGCACATGTATTGCAGGAGAGACAGACCAAAAGTCACGCCCGAACCGCCGACGATGATAATAGCAGTCGAATAATTTTCCCATCTCACACGCGCCGAGCTCCCAAACGGTCCGTCAACGTACGCGCGCAGGAGGACGCCATGTTTCGGTAGACTATCTGACGGGAACGCAGGAGGCACCTCGCCCCTAGATCGTTCTGCTGTCAATCGAGAGACGAGATTCCACAGGTCGCCTGTCCAACCGCCCTTGCCACGTACTATGAATAACATGATGCGGCCTGCATCCGTCGGCGCCGCTTCATCACAAATAGAGGCACATGTGAACGGGTGAGAGGTGAAGCGAGAAACGACCGGAATATTGAGGAGGAAATGTTGACCCGGTGACCATGGTAAGAATCCCGGGGTGATGAGGCGTAGGCGCAGCGTGCGACCAGATACAATTTCTGCATGCACATAACCTGGAGGTGGAACATAAGAGTGCCGTGAATGGGAGATGGATGATCCGGGAAGATTCTGTCCAGCAAAGTGCGATGGAGGCGCGGACAAAGGCGCACTGGGAGTGTTAGGCTCGGCAGAGATGGGTGTTTTGTCATGGTGATAGTAAGCGTCGAGAGGGCTAAGAGGTCGTCCATCCACAGGGTGATGTGGTAAGTAGGACTCGTTGCTCGAGTGACGAAAGTGTTGCATTTCCAAGGTGTCCCGTGACGATTTTCTGAACTTCAACGGAACGGGCGGAGGTCTGAGGGTGATTCTGCCCAGGATTCCGTTAGCATAGATCCACCAGGTTCCCCGCCAGAGACGTTCACCCATCCAGAGAAAAAGAGCAGCCCAACACCACCAGGCAACAGTTGGATGGTGGAGCCCTGCCGTGACCAGCATACAGGGGACAAGGAGAACATGCAGGATGTAAAAGGATTCATAAAACCGCCTCCGGATAGGACGCAGAGAGAGAAGGATGACCAGCGTGAGAAGTGTAAACGCCTGAGATGGGATCAACGCGCTGAGTGCAAAGGAAAAACGAGTATGCGTACGACCCAGCCGAATATAAAGGGAGTGTAAGACCAGGCATAGACATAAGCTATGCGACCAGTGGATGGGTTAACATCTTGAGCCAATTGGATGCTCCATAAGACAACATGCATAAGGGAGAGAAGCCAAATGAGCCTTCCAGCCCACTTGTGTAGATATGCGAGCTTGTCAAAGTATAGTTGTGTCATGAAGGGAATGGCTAATATAGCGAAGGGAGGCGCTTTGAGGGCAAGTAGGACGCAGAGTGGAAAGAGCGCGAACGCGATTTGACCAGTCCTAGCAGACGAGGACCAGAGGGATTTTGAGATTGTATACTGAGGCATGTAGGACACGAAGGATGATGTGTCATACGACCGCGTCCACAACTGCCAGACCTTTAAACTTGGGTCTAAGTAATCAGGACCTACGAAAGCGAGTGTCAGGGAGACCAAAATAAAGACAGACAATGCGAGGAGCTGTGCGTTCGAGGGGAGCGGAGCGATTTGGCGACTGGGTTGACCATTTCTGGCAGCCAGATTCAAACTATGGTTCTTGCGCCATGTTCGACGACAGAGGGACCATTTAGAGAAGACAGCGCCAAGGAAGCCACCTCTGAGACCAGACCAGTGAAGGACGGCGAAGGCGAGGAATACGACGAAGACGGCGAGCCAGAGAAGAAAGGAATAACGTCGGCTGGGGATGCTGAGAGAGTGTATGGTAAGGAAGGCAGTAATCCACTCGAGCGTGTCCGAATAGGCTGGGGTGGACGGATCGGCAGGGGAGGCCATGACATGGGGACACGGAACTCAGTGTAAAATAAATAAATAGTAGTAAGACGATCACAGTGACATTGGAACAACTCGGATTCCTTCACGTGAGAACTTACAATCGGGATTTATAACTACGCTACTACCGTGACTTCTCTGCTAGACACGACCTAATTGGCAGCGTGCGTAATAGTCAGTCTTGCAAAAACAAAAGACTTGTCGAAACAACCAACCTCCTTGCCAGTCTTCTTGATCTTCTCCAACACCGTGTCGTATGGGACGTCTCCTTTCACCACCACCGTTTGTTTCTCCAGGTTCACTTCGTATGTAATCCCTACATGTCCGATGCATCGAATCGTCTTCTGTTTCACCATGGTCTTGGCAATACTGCGCACCTTCTACTTTCTTGAGTGCTCGCTCGACTGCGCCGGAGCACCCTCCGCACGACATCTATCAGAGCCCCGGTCATCAACAAGAACCGAGACTCGTGAAGATAACACTGGATAATACCTTGACATTGAATTCGTATTCGCCCTGTACACATGAACCACGTTAGGATCCAGTCTCGATGGCCCTGCCTGTTCACGCACCATGGTAGTGGATTTGTTAGGGTACGATTGGATGGATAGAATGGAACAAGAGCAAGACGGCTGACCGATTCACCCCGCTGACGTGAGGCTGCGTGATCGTGGCGCGAGATTGATCAACGCCTCATCGTTCCACTACTTAGTGGGGCGCTCTCCATCCGAAATCCCACGCAAGTCCCGGAGTTTACCTGCTGCACCCGGGCCATATCGCAAGGCTGATCGGCCTCTTTCTAATGCCGATTGTATCGTTGCCTTAACCAATCACTCCTCAGAAGAAAAAGGGGGGGCGCCTGGTGCTAAACTTCCGGGTGATTTAGCTCATGGCTGAGTGAGGTATCCCCTTGCGTCTGCATCAGCGTTGGAGCATACCATCGACAAGGGTCTCCCCTCGAGTTACCTTCTTGCCCAAGACTTTTCATGGTCATCAACAATCAGCTGCAGATTGCTACGGTTTCATTTGCCACTCTCCTAAGCTATCAGCCACTGCACTCGCATCACCGCAAAACGAGAGTGTTCAGGAATCAGTCGATGGCAAGCAATTCACGGTCCTCTCCGGTTCGCCCATCATATGATCAGCCTTGATTTTCCCTCCTGACGCAGGTATCAACTTGAAGCATGAGGGAGTTGGTTGACGGGATCGAAGAAAGTCCAGAACTCAATGAGGGTTCCGTTTGTTAGCCTGGTCTAATGATGCAAAAATAACCCGACTATCAACTCAAGGTTCATCTGTTCCTGCTGCTCTGTCGGTTAATCGAAACGGTTCAGCGAGGAGCATGCGCTGCAGAGAATTGATCTCCGATGTAACCACCGATTTGGATCTATCGCGGCGATGGATGAGAAGACTAATAGGTTTGCGTGGGCTGGTGGAGGTCCTGCCAATATCATGATGCGTGCACCATCTCTGGGATGTTCCGAAAGCTGAAGCCGATGCTTTGGGATCGTTGGCAATGCTATTTACAGCTACAGTACACCTCCACGTGTCCCTTCGACCATACCGACCTCCAAATAGCATATCCGCAAATCAATGTCCTCCTAGCAAACAAATATTCGTCCACGGAGGTACCCACTCTCCGTGTACGAACATGGTAGTGTTACCTACCGCTCGTGCGCATCTCCACTTCGTCGACTTCTGTGGATACCGCTTGCCATCCAGCACCTGCATTCGGTCGTCCTCGTATTCGATCGAAAAATGACCCTGCAAAGTCTATGGAGGTAAAGTTGCCAGAGTTTCCTCAACGTATATCCTTGATCACACACGACCGAGTTAACTTACTCAACATGAATGGAAGCTTCGCTGACTCTGCTCTGTTTGTAAGATAGTATATAGGTACACCAGCAAGCACAAAGCCTGCAAGCGATCCCGGTCACTCAAGTACGTTCAAGATGAAATCAGATAAGCCTACGCACCAAGAACCGATACCGCTTCCAGCGGTGCCGCAATGATTGGCATGCACAACAAAAATATCGCAACAGCGCAAAACGTCAGGGGCGTGATGATCCACGTTTTGTATGGCCTGATCTCATGTCGTCAGGGTCGTGGGGAATAATTAAACGGAAACCGTTACCTTGAGAGGTTCGGCTCCTTCACTCGGAGTATGACTAGTCCGAGCACCTAAATATGGACGTCAATACTCAGATTTTCACAGCATACGCGAAAGTGCTCGCGACGTACAGTCAGGAAGTAAAACGACCAACATGCTACCACCGAAAAGTTGACCAGAGATCGAAACCCGCCCCCAAACACTATGAATGCGATCGTCATTGTCGTCTGCAATATAATGGCGTTCACCGGGGTCCTTCGCGATTTGTTCAACTTGCTGAACATTGCGGGGAGGTATCCTTCCCGTCCCGCAGCCCGGATAAGCCGTGCAGCCGTGAACGTCGAACCTTTTTTTCGCCTTGGGTCAGTGATCAGTCAAGGGAGTCCGATGAAAAATGCCACCATTGAGAGCACCAAAACAGGATACTGCCACAAAGACGGCAAACACAACCCCACCGACAGGCCCAAGAAGCGCACGCCCGAAATCAAGCGCGACAGCGTTGCTGCTGCCTACAATAGCCTTGTCGAGTACCACAAGGTACGCCACGTTTGCAAGGATGAATAATGTCTTTTACATGAATCAGCCATGACCATTCACGCAAAGTTTGATAAGAAAACCACCCACACAGACAATAGCCATGCTGAAGTGGATTGTTCTGGGTATGTTCTTCTCCGGGTTACGCATCTCCCCGCCAACATAATTTGCTTGATCCCAGCCATCAAATGCCCATAGACCAGAATAAAGTGCAAGAGAGTATGCTGACGGACTTTTGCTCGAGTCATCAAACAAAGGTTCCTTGAATGACTCTGATGCATGTCCTCTGACCAATTGTACAAGGCCCAAAATGATGATCAATATCTATGAATCACGTAGTCAAACGTGTAACTTGTGCATAAAAAGAGCAAGATGCAACGCACCAACGAACAAATCTAAAGATAGAATAAACCACTCATTAGCTGCAGGTCCCCACCATTCCGAAAGCCTCATACCTTGATAGCAGTAAACAAGACCGAAGCCCTCATCCCCAGGTTTGGTGTCGCCGCACAAATGAAACCCACAAGAAGCACTGCAATGATTGCCGTGAGTTTGATAGACCATTCTGGGATGCTGCCCGGTGACACCTGGTCACGAGTAATGTGCCACATGAGTCGGTTGATGTATTCAGCAAAGATAAGGCAGACGGCCGCATTGCCACCTGAGCATCGTAAACAGTTGAGTATTTGATTGGTGGACCGAAATTTCGCGCAAACCTGGTTTCAGTGCAGAGATGGCGGTCCAAGCAAAAAGGTATGATACAAGAGGACCATATGCATATGACAAATAGGCCTGGGCACCGCCGTCCAATGGTATACTTGACCTATGGGTGGCTGAGCAGAGCATGTCGCAGGTGTTATCATGTACATACCCAAGTTCCGCAAAACTACTAGCACCCGTCCAACCGAGCAACCCGGATGCAATCCATACCACTAGACTTGCCCCAACGCTATGCGTGTTCGCAACAATAATCCCCGGGGAGGAACTGCGCGGTATCGTTAGCTTCAGAGGAAGACAGAGCTAAAGCTATTCATACAATATTCCGGAGCCAATCTAGTGCGATAAGTCAACGACATGAACCAGGTTACAAAGTCTAATACATACCTGCGAACCAACGACCAGTCCAATTCCTGCCGGTCGACCGTCTAAAACAGCGAAACGGAAAGGACAACGTAAGAAGCTTACCCTGAATCAAGCCAATACTCTTTTCCATGCCGGGTCTTTCTCTGAACGATATGTCTGTCTCGCTGATGGTTTCGCTGAGCGGAAGTAGATCCGCCTGAAAGTCGAACCCGGTGAACGAAAAAGATCGTGCTCTGGCGTGTTTCGGCGTCGTGGCTGCCAGCATGGGCCCGTCAGAGAGCTCGAGGTTTCGTAACGAGTCGATGGAGTCATTGGACAACCGGCGGGAATGACGGGGTGAAAGTGGGGTTGCTAGAGGTTTGTGGTGTTCAGCAGAGGTCGATATGGAGGAGGTTGGGCTACGAGAACGAGCTGAGAGCGGCATTCAGCACGCAAAGGAGAACTTGGAGGTCCAAGTTATTTATTTGTGGGTATGAAGTCAAGTTGGTATAAGTACTTGTACAACTTGCACTTCGGTGGTCAATCTCTCAGTGTGTCTTTTTCAAACTTGAACGTCGTGCCGCGGAGTACTACTACTTGGACCCGTGCTAGCCAGAAGACTCTATGGAAACCTTTTAAACCTCATCGTTTGCTCGCCGTTTCTCGCTGCAAACCAACATCTTCCACCTAGTATGGATACCTAAACAAGGTTTGTGGTTGAACGTTGTGAACACACTCAAGTTGAATCTATCCGGAGTCTGGTGTCTAGACTCACGGCGGCGGTTCGACTAAATAGTGCAAATATCGAGCACCCGCAACAGTGCGGCAACACGTGTAAGGTGGCAAGGGTCATGGGATATTCACTGACCTCGTAAGACCCTTGTTCCCTTACCATCATCGTGTCCCCGACCCTCCCATCGTCTCTTTATTTACTAGTCAGGCATGCCCAGCAATCATCCCAACTCACAGGAAACTGACAATTCCACGTTCTATGTATCGGGTAAGGCATCTGCGTAGTAGAGGCCAGTTTGATCTCACTTTTATAGCCATTGAAATTAGGCTTGCGATGGAATCCCATAAAACGATAGAGTCCATCAAAGTGTGCAAGGGCCACGAAAAACTGAGAGATGTTCAAACGGCCATAAGTGCAGGCCACGAACATCGAGAAGAATTCAACCCGCCTCTGTAAGCCGTTCATACCGGCCTCTTGCACAGGACTGACCGTTCTTCAGTTCCCTCTCTCCCCAAGATCACATTTCGGCATCAGTCAGCTACAGTACGCAATGGATGAAGCATGCAAAGATGTCCATTGACATCGGTTTGAACGACAATGAATGCGTCCGCGAAGAACAAGGCGCAAAATGTTCGTTCGTTGTTCCCCGCCCTGATAATATGTGGCGTCATGGGCACCTCTCTTCCATCAGTAGCGTATCGGAAAAAGAAACGAAACGTCGAAGTCGTAGTCACCAGTCATCCCCAGTTTCCACCAGTTTGTGGATTGTCAAGTGTCTACGCCTATCCTGATGGATTTGGTTAGCTAGTCGCAACCACAACCCAGATTATCCAAGCTTGTTCGAAGTAAGTTGCGGCTTTCACATGATTTGCTCGTGTGCTGAGACTTTCTGTAGATTCCGACTTTTGATCATCGGAAATGTAATTGTCAGTCTTCGTGGGCATGGGCTTGAACTTATCCATGTCATTCTAGTCCGGAGTTGGCAAATCCTCGCTGATCCATAAAATATTTGGCGTGCCGGATGTGGTGAGCTATTCGGTCATTCTACGCACTATCTCAGCTCACATGTTCCCCCCAGAAACCCTCTCAGAATCTTCGTGGTGAAGCTAACATCGAGCGGGAGTTTACCTCTTCGATGAATGGTCGATTCGTAGTTCATGATAGTCTTGGATTCGAGGCGGGCGATGAACGCCATATGCAGATCATGCAAGAATTCGTCGCAAAAAGAAAAAAGATGCCTGAGCTAAAGGATCAGCTTCATGCGATTTGGTAAGCGAGTTCGTTGTATCCATCAGTGTTGTTGACGAAGGGATTCAGGCTGTGCCTGGAGATACCCTATGCTGGTGGTCGTCTGCTCGAGACAGGTGTGGAAAATTTCTTGCAGCACAGAAAGGAGATTTTGGGAAACGGTATGCTGTTTTGTTGGGCGTCGCACCCGTTGACTTACCAACCCTCTTTAGTTCCGCTTGTAGTAGTACTTACCAAAGTGGATCTGCTCGATGGGCAGTTGGAGCTCGACCTACCTGAAGTTGAAACTCTAGAAAATTTCAAGTCAAAATACATGATCGAACGTTGCATCAAGCCTCTCCACAAGGCAGCAGGAAATGACGTGACACATGTCACCGTATCTAGTACGTCAGAACGGTATTGCGAACTCAGGGAGGAGCAGCTTCTTACGGTATTTCAGCGCTTGATGGTTATTCTGAGTCTCTTTCCGATCTTCTCAAAGCCACAGACCAAAACATGATAAAGTATAGTGTCGGGGAAGCCCCCCGAGTTCTGGCAACAATCGCTCAACGGATCAATATTAAGGAGAAGATTGAGTTATCAATATCGTATGCGTCTTGTGGCATTCATTTGTCCCCCCTTTGTTTAATGTATTCTATTGTAGCATTGGGAAAAAGAGTGTGCCCGTAATCAAGAGGTTGTTCAACTTCTAACGAGATTTGTAGAATACTGGAATATGCTCCTGACGAGTGCCGCCTTTCGCGGACACACGTTGGATGAATGTTTGAAAGTTATCCGTAAGGACATTACCGACGTCTGGAATTTCAATGACCCCGATCGAGTACGTTTCCCTCTCATCGCATTGCCTAGTAATGAAGCTACTATTTTTGCAGTGCTTGGTGGATGATAGGATCACCAGTTACCTACTTTGCACTGACAATCTCGAAGGTGTCACTGGTGCCACTGCATCGTCGAACGCGTGAGTGGTTTGGGTTTAACGACACCAAAACAACCTTTCATGCAGTCCTTGACCAACAATCGCATTGTAGAGCCTCGTCAGCCCCAGGACTCTATAGAAAAATAGTCGAATCGCAGGATCCCATGTTGTCTGTCCTCCCCGCCGTCGTAGGTGTTGCGATGATTGCCATCCAGGCGACGTACGGGACATACGAGGAGGCGTGAGTGGATATATTTGTGCATTACCGCTGCCCCATTGCTGAACGAGGGCGTTTTTTTGCGTCTCGCCTCCCTAGCAAAAAGGACGTCAAGATTCTGATGGCTTACATTGTCGACCTAATCTGCCTCATGCAAATTGTGTTTCTCTTAGGCTCCAGTGACCGCGTGACCCGCGAGACAACAGTGCTTGCTTTGGCGGCGTATGAGGTACCGAGGAGGGATGTGCATCACTTGGTCGAAGAGTTTGACGGGAAAATAGGGGTGCTCCCTGGAGGGCGCGATTACGTGCTCGAGAAGATCGAGGAATGGATATGGCGTTTCAGCATCGCGGACGACCAGATTCAGGAGTTGAGGCAGAGACTAATGCTTGCCCGTCAAGACTTTGTGCCATCGGATTCCGGTTCTTCGTGACGAGCCTCACCGCCTACTTCATACCATCAATATCCGCGTGTTCTGTCACTATATACCGACTTTTTTTGTTTTAGGGATCACGGAAGTAATATGTACTTCCCCTGAACCCCGCCGAAGCTTATCGACTCACCACGTGGTCCAGAATTCACATCCTGGGCACTGGGCACCAGATTACTCGAAAGGAAACTTGTGGATACTGCCAAGCTACTCAGCCTTGTACTGGATTGAACATCTGGGCGACTCGAGGCTGTGGATATTCATAAGCCCAAGAGACTCACCCGCCGATATCAGTCAATTAGCAACCGTCCGAGTTGGATGGTCCATGGACGGCCTTTTACTGAGACAACTTTCCAGCTGCTATTGAATAGAATAGAACCATTCGATTCAAACGCCACCAGGAGCACCGCTGTACACAGGAAGCCTCGTGGTTGCAGGGGCAACGTGGCATTCAAGTCCGGTGATTTACGGTGCTCCCCTCTTCACCACCACCTTCTCCAAGGAGATTTCAATCCCATACATCAGTACTGTACCGAGGCATGCACACCGACAACACTGAAGCTGCTTTACAAGAAACGCTCTATGTGTCCGGTAAGAATACTGTTAAACGCTCAGTAAAAGCTGTGCTTGACCTCCCTTTCCTAGCTATCGACATTAGTCTTGCGACAGATTCTCGTAAAACGATCAAATCCATCAAACTGTACCAGAATGACGACTTACTGAGAGAAGTCGGAAAGACCATTGGTGCAGGTCAATCGCATCAGGAGGAATTTAGTCAGCCCCTGCTGTAAGTCGCCCTACGTAGTTGTGAGCTTGCTCGGGGAGTCGACCACCTCTTTAGTGCCCTTAACCCCAACGATCACATCCGCGCATTGGTCAACTGCAGTACCAGTGCGCCCGGAAGCAAGCGAATCGACGTGTCCATTGATGTCGATTTACGTGACACCGGAAGTACGCGCAATGAAGATGGCATAATATGTTGGTTACTCCAATATGCATTTATGCGACGTCGTAGATTGCTCACTTCCTTCGATAGTGTATCGGAATAAGACAAGACAAATCGAAGTCGTGGTCACCGTACACAAGCAGTCGGTACGTGATTCGCCAAGTGTGTGCTCATCGAATTTGATGAGTCCGGCCAGCAATCGGCCATCATAGCCCAACCACAGTGAGCCGCAGGTCTCACACACTTCCACTCATATGCTGATGCTCCCGCATAGACTCTTCCGACTTCTGATCATCGGAAATGTAATTGTCGGTCTTCTTTTACACGGATGTAAACTAATTTTTTTCTAGTCAGGAGTCGGCAAATCCACGTTGATCCAGAAAGTATTTGGCATCGAAGACACGGTGAACGACTTGACCATATCACACGCTATATACTCGGCTTACTTTTTTTCTTTAACCACGCCTCCAAGAACACTGATGCTGTTGACATCGAGCGGGAATTTACCTCCTCGAAGAACAAGGCATTCGTGATTCATGCGAGCCTCGGATTCGAAACCGGTGATGAACAGAATATGGAGATCATGAAAGAATTCATCGCCAAAAGAAGGGCGATGCCTGAAATCAAGGATCAGCTTCATGCGGTTTGGTAAGAGGACCCGCTGTATCCATTAGTGTCACTGACGAAGGAATATAGGTTGTGCCTTGAGATACCCTATGCCGGGGGTCGCCTACTCGAGACTGGCGTGGAAAACTTTTTGCAATGCAGAAAGGAGATTTTGGGCGACAGTGAGCTGTTTTGTTGAGGTGTTGTAGCCGCATAACTTATCGACGTTGTTTAGTTCAGCTTGTGGCAGTGCTTACCAAGGTGGATCTGCTCGATGGGCAGCTGGAGATCGACCTACCCGAAGGCGACACTCTAGAGAATTTCAAGAGGGAATACATGAACGAACATTGCATTAAACCTCTCCACAAGGCAGCAGGAAATGACGTGATACATGTCACCGTTTCTAGTACGTCAGAGTGGCATTACGAACTTGAACTCTGAAGGAGCAACTTCTTACGGTACTTTAGCGCTAGATGATTACTCTCAGTCTCTTCTTGATCTGCTCAAAGCTACAAACGACAACATATCAGAGTATCATGTCGAAGAAGAAGTTCCCCGTGCCACGACACCTGCCAGTGCTCAGCACAGGAGCGTCAAGGATAAGATCGAGCAATCAATAGGGTATGTGCCTTGTGGTTCTATGTATTCCCATTCCTGTTGACGTGCATTGTTGTAGAATGGTGAAGAAGAGTGAGTCTGTACGGAAAAGATCGTTCAGCTTCTAGTAATGGCGGTTGTAGGATATAAGAACACACTTCTGAAGAGTGTCTTTCGTGTCCACCCATTGAAGGAATGTTTGCAAATGATGCACAATGAGGTTGTCGCCATCTGGAACATTAATGACCCAGATAAAGTATACTCCCCTCCCATTCACTGTTTGCCGAAGCTGATTATCAGTATTAGTGCTTAATGGGTGATAAGATTATCAAGGCCCTCCGCACTGATAATCTCGGAGGCACTACCGAAACAACGGCAACTTTTCCGGGTCCAGACGGAGTGCTTGGTTATCTCCTCAGAAAAAAGGATGCCAAGATTCTCATGGCCTACTTCGTAGATCTAATCTGCGTCATGAAAATCATCTCTCTCTTAGTCTCCGGTGACCGGGTGACACCCCAAATGGTCGATGTCGCTGTGGGTTACGAGGGGCCAAGAAAGATAGTGCATCAAACTATCAACGAGCTCGATGTGAACATGGCCATACTTCCCAGAGTCGGGTGCGGCCCCGTGTGGGAGAAGATCGAGACGCTCATATGGCGTTACAGCATTGCAGATCGCGAAATCGAAGAGTTGAAGAACACTATCAACCAAGCACTGGTCCCGACAGGTTCCAGTTCTTAGTGACCAGCCTATCATTTGTTTATCATAGCCTTGATTCAAGTTACTGTCACGATCATCACAATATAGATTCAACGTTTTTCTTTTTCTTCTGTCTCTTCTTTTGTGAACCACATCAGGTTTTCAGGTTTAATTTCAGAATGCAATAGATATATGAAAGGGTCTGCGACGTAGCACGACCAAATTGATCGAAGGCTCAGGTTCCTGAAAGCGCTGATGGCTAAAGCGAGCAACACGACCTTGAAAGCCTGACCAGCTGCATTCGCAACTCTGTTACGACGCCGCCGCTAGACGCGCTACCGCGTAAAACTTCTTGACCTTTTCAGTTGGTGGGTCGCGATTCAGAGGGGCACTGTCTCATCATCCCCGTTCAGCCGCTTGCCATCACTCGGAACAACGGACAATTGTCAACGAACCCGCCGCACTTGTTGCAGGGACTTCATCGCTCGCAGTTCATGTCAAGGTCTTGGGTCTATGGGTCGAATAAGAGTTTTGGCGATGATTTGATGCACATATGAGTGGGGTTATTTTTTGTTTAGAATTTTCAGGCATGTACTTAGCCAGTTACGTCACAGGAAACGATTGGCAAGCAACGCCACTGAATGTCAACGTAATAAGTAACATTGAAGGCAACTCTAAGTACTAGGTCCACCGAAGTCGGACGATGATCATGATGGACAGTCCTTGAAGTCATCGGCGCATCTTTCCCCTTATTAAAACGACTCCAGCTCCAACAACACGTACACAGTTGCATGCACGCAGCGTAGTTGCAAGGGTAATGCGGTAGTCACTGGCAGCGACTTCAAACGGCGCACTCCTTTTGACCACCGCCCTACCCCAGCAGGCAACCTTATGCATCCCCGATACCAATCCATGTCTGACTCGGATGACATTGATACTGCTTCACAAGGAATTCTCGATCCAGCACTCTATGTGTCCGGTACGATGGTACCACTGAATGCCCAATCTGGACCAGCGTTCAACTTCTTCCACTTCTCTAGCTATCGAGATTAGACTTGCAAGTGGTTCCGGTAAAATGATAGATTCAATCAAGCTGTACAAGAAGGACGAGCTACTGAGAGAGGTCGGAAAGACCATTCGCGCAGGTGAATCGCATCAGGAGGAATTCAGTCAGCCCCCGTAAGCCGTTCCACGTGCCTGCGTGCTCGCGCAGGTGGTTGAACACCCCTCCAGTGCCCTTGACCCTAGTGACAACATCCGTGTATCGGCCAACTGCAGTACGGCATGGCGCAGGGGAATTGACGTGGCCATCGAGGTAAATTTACATGATATCAAATGTGTGCGCGACGAGGGGAGTATAAGGTGTTAGTGACCTCAGGATACATTTGTGACGTCGTAGATTGCTCACTTTATTTGATAGTATGTTGGACAAAGATACGAAACATCGAAGTCGTGGTTACCGCACACCAGCAGTCGGTCTGTGACTTGCCAAGTGTTTAATGATTGCTCTTGATGGATTCCGTTAGTCGATGTCCACCCTTATGACCGAAACCATCCGAGCCTGTCCACGGTGAATCGCACCTTTCACACACGTTTCACTTATGTACTAAGTCTCTCCGTAGATTCCGACTTTTGGTCATGGGGAATGTAATTGTCAATCTTCACCGACATGAACATGAACTCATATTATTATAGTCAGGAGTTGGCAAATCCACGTTGATCCATAAAGTATTTGGCGTCGAGGGTGTGGTGAGCCATTCGGTCATATTGAAAACTATCTCAACTCACCTTTTACCTCCAGAAACCTTCCCAGCACACTCGTGGTGAAGCCGAAATCGAGCAGGAATTTACCTCTCCGAGGAACGAACGATTCGTAGTTCATGACAGCCTCGGGTTCGAGGCGGGTGATGAACGCCATTTGGAGATCGTGAAAGAATTCGTCGCCAAAAGAAAGGAGATGCCTCAAATCAAGGATCAGCTTCATGCAATTTGGTGAGAGTGTTGGCTATATCCATCAGTATCGCTGACGAATGGATTCAGGCTGTGCCTGGATATACCATACGCTGGCGGTCGTCTACTCGAGACAGGCGTGGAAAACCTCTTACACCGCAGAAAGGAAATCGGGGGCGACAGTGCGTAGCTTAGTTCCGCTTGTGGTAGTGTTCACTACAGTAGATCTGCTGGATGGACAGTTGGAAGCCGAACTACCCCAGAATGAGACTCTAGAGAATTATAAGTCCAGATACATGAGAAAACATTGTATCGAACCTCTTCAAGACGCGGCGGGTCTCGACGTAACGCATATCGCTGTCTCTAGTACGTCGAAGCAGCATCGCGGACTCCCATTGACATATCTAACGGTCATTTAGGAGAAGGAGATTACGCTGACTCTCTTCGTGATCTGCTCAGGGCAACAATGGATAAAATGGCAAAGTATCATATCGACGAAGGCCCGTCCACCATGGTAGTCATTGCTCAGCGCATCAGCATCAAGGAGAAGATTGAGTTGTCAATTGGGTGATTCCATGTGTTCCTACACTTGTATTGATGTGTTTTGTCTTAGAATTGGGAAGAAAAGTGGGTACGTATGCAAGAGATCGTTCAATTTCTAACGGCAGCCATAGGATACTGGACCATGCTTCTGAAGAGTGCTGTGCTTCGTGGAGACACGTGCGAAATATTTGCAAGCCATCTACAAGGATACTATCGCCATCTGGAACTTTGATGACCCCGATCACGTATACTACTTTGTCGTTTACCCCTTGCAGAAGCTGATTCCTATTGTTGCATGCGTTGTACTCAGTGCTTGATGGACGATGAAATCATCGGGGCCTTTCTTCGCACTGACAATCTCGGAGATATCATTGATGCGAGCACACCGTCAGCTGAGTAAGTTTTCCGGATCCAACGACACCTTTTCCTCCCAACAGAACAACTTGACAAAAGAACTGTACACCAGCACCTCATTTCCGGCACTTCTTGTATGGAGCTTGCGGGTGAAAACATTCTTAGAGTCGGAAGATGCCATCGCCCTACGCTATATCGCGGGGCTCGCTGTTTCTGTCCCTGGAATGGCGTATCAAGGTTACAAAGAGGCGTGAGTGAAGATCTGCCTGACCTAGATCTCCTTTACTGAGACAGAGCACATATCCATCGCCTCAGAAAAAAGGATAACCTACGTTGTCGATCTCATTTGCGCCATGCAGATCATCTTTCTCTTAATCTCAGATGATCCAGTGGCTCTCAAGAAGGTCGCAGTCGCCCTGCAGGCATACGAGGAGCCAAAAAAGACCGTACGTCGGAGTGTCACCGAAGTCGATGCGAAGATGGGTCTAATTCCTGGGGGACGCAACAACGTGTTGGATAAGATCGAGGAGCTCGTATGGCTTTACAGTATTGCGGATCACGACATCCAAAAACTATGGGACAGAATCCGCGAAGTGGTGCATGTTCTGTTTCTTCCTGACGCACATCACTTGTTTGTACTTATTACTCTTGTTTGTGCAAGTGTACGTGGATGCAAACACTTGTAAACAAACACGGTTTTGGTTCGACGCGGAAGCAAGAAAAGAAAAAGAAACTTCGGACATCCGTATGGGCAATCTCTGTCCCAGATCGCCATTCAGAAACGTATTGCGTGGCCACCCGCTGCCGTTTCCTGAGTCGAACCCCCCTTGAATCAATGCCCTTAACATCACATCCGCGTTATCGACCAACTGCGGTCACAATTGAACAAGGGAATTGATACGTGGCCATCAACGTGATTTTAAATGACACTCAACGTGTGTGTAAAGAAGAGGACATAAGATGTTGGTAGTTTCAGCACGCATTTATAATGTCGCAGTAGATCACCAAAAGTGAGTGATGATCGATCTTAAAAGCTTGATGGATTCTACCAGTTGCCTGCCATTAATTCCTTCAATATTAATATACGCGGTGAGCCGCAGCTCTCACACGTTTTGTTCTTGCACTGAGGCTCCCTGCATGTTTCAACTTTTGATTATTCTAGTTCAGAGTTGGTACACTAGTAAATCCTTGTTGATTTGCAAAATATTCGGTGTCAACGAAGTTGCAAATTATCTCAGCTTGGATTTTTCCTCGAGAAACCCTCCGGGGATGTTCGTGGTGAAGCTGACATTGAGCAGGAGCGATTCATCGTTCATGACAGCCTCGGGTTCGAGGCCGGCGATATGGGGATCTTAAAAGAATTCGTCTCCGAAAGAAAGGCGATGTCTGAGATGAAGGATCAGCTTCATGCACTTTGGTAAGAGGGTTCACCGTATCGATCAGTGTCGCTGACAAAGGGGTCCCTGGGATGCGAAAACAAACGGTCCAACTTGAACTTCGAGGTAGTAGATGATCCGACCAACTTGCCTTCTGTGATGGAAATCTGTTGACAAATGCGCGGCAATCCTCCCTACGGCCAGGATACATTTGGAGTTGACGTGGCACATGAGTTATGCGTCTTGCTTCTGGTTCGACCATGAGCATAGCGACGATATACTGAGCGAACTTGCACTTTTGAAACTGGTACTGTTCGGTGAAGCCTAGCAATGGACAGGCTGATTGAAGGTCCAAAGGATAGCCAGCAGGAGAACAGAGCCGTGACAGAGCCGGGCTGCAATGGATGCCTGAGCGAGTCAAGTCGGAATCGTATTGATAGATCTACTGTCTGGGGTCCACCAAAGTCAAACTGTCCAGGATCAGGGAGTCGTTCATTGGAGTCGTTCACCCCCGAGTCGACGCTTGCTATTATCAGCCCAAGCGACAACAACACGTGTATCGTGTACGCATACAGCGTGGTTGCGAGGGTAAGGCGCCTTACGGCTCTCCTCTTTACCACCAACTTGACCCCTCAGATAACCGCATCCTTCGCAGTACCAAGGCATGTCCACTGACAACAGTGATACTTCCGCACAAAGAACACTTGATTCACCGATCCATGTTTCCGGTACGAGAACACGCTTAAATGCTTAGTAAGAGCTACGTTCGACCCCGCTTCTCTAGCTGTTGACATCAGCCTTGCGAGTAATTCTCATAAGACGATCAAGTCCATCGAGTTGTACCAGAACGACAATCAACTGAGAAAGGTCGAAAAGTTGAAAATACGTCGAAGTGGATTGCATCAGGAAAAGTTCGATCCGTGAGCCGTTCCTCGTAACTGCGTAGTTGCGCAGGTAGCGAACCATACCCCAGTACCCTCAACCCCAGTGATCATATCCGCGCATCAGTCAGGTGTAGTTCGCGATGGGGCAGGCGAATAGATGTGGATATCGATGTCGATTTACATGACAATGAATCCAAGCGTAATGAAGGGGACATGAGATGTTGTTAGTTTTCAGACTGCATTTACTATCACCCTGGGTTGCTAACTATATTCGATAGCTTATCGGAAGAAGATACGAAACATCGAAGTCCTGATCTCTGCACAACAAACACAACAGTCCGAGTCGGTTTGTTATTTGCCAAGTTGTTTAGTGGTCGGTCTTGACGGATTCCATTAGTCGATGCCCACCCTTATGACCGAAATCATCCAAGCTTGTCCACGGTGAGTCGACCTCTCACACGTTTCACTTATGTGCTAACTCTCTCCGTAGATTCCGACTTTTGGTCATGGGGAATGTAATTATCAAACTTCATCGACATGAACATGAATTCATATTATTCTAGTCAGGGGTTGGCAAATCCACATTGATCCATAAAGTATTTGGTGTCGAGGATGTGGTGAGCCATTCGGTCATATATCTATTTTATTACATTTTGCCTCCAGAAACCCTCCCAGAATATTCGTGGCGAAGCCGAAATTGAACGAGAGTTTACCTCTCCGAGGAACGATCGAATCGTAGTTCATGACAGCCTCGGGTTCGAGGCGGGTGATGAACGCCATATGGAGATCGTGAAAGAATTCGTCGCCAAAAGAAAGGTGGTGACTGAGACCAAGGATCAGCTTCATGCAATTTGGTGAGAGTGGTCGTCGCTTTATCCATCAGTGTCACTAACGAATGGATTCAGGCTGTGCCTGGATATACCCTACGCTGGCGGTCGTCTACTTGAGACAGGCGTGGAAAACCTCTTAAAACGCAGAAAGGAAATCTTGGGCGACAGTGCGTTGTTTCGCTGCCGTGTTGTACCCGTACGACCTACCGACACATCCTTAGTTCCGCTTGTGGTAGTGCTCACTAAAGTAGATCTGCTGGATGGGCAGCTGGAAGCTGAACTACCCAAGAACGAGAATCTGGAGCATCACAAGTCCCGATATATGAAAGAACATTGTATCAAACCTCTCCAAGACGCGGCGGGACCCGACGTGACACATATCGCTGTCTCTAGTACGTCGAAGCAGTATCGCGGACCCCCGCGTGCCCACAAGTCTAATGGATACTTTAGAAGAAGAAGATTATACTGATTCTCTTCGTGAGCTGCTCAGGGCCACAATGGATAAAATGACAGAGTACCATGTCGACGAAGGCCCGTCCACAATAGCGGTCATTGCTCAGCGCATCAGCATCAAGGAGAAGATCGAGTTGTCAATAAGGTATGTGCGTTGCGATCCTGCGTTTTCATCCCATTGACGTGTTTTGTCGTAGAATGGGGAAGAAGAGTAAGTCCGCATGAAATGACTACTTGGTTTCAAGTTCTCAAAGCGGTCATAGAATACTGGAAGACGCTTATGAAGAATGCTGTATTTCGTGGCCATACAATGAAGGAATGTTTACAGGTCATTCACGAGGATATTATCGCCATCTGGAACTTTAATGACCCAGATCGGGTACATTTTTCTACCGTCCACCGCCTTGCCGAGCTGACTATCCCTGTTGAATGCGTTAGTGTTTGGTAAAGGATGAGTTCATCCAGGCCATTTACGCCGACATTCTCGCTGAATTGAAGCAGCCATCTACGTAAGTTGTCTAGGTCCAACTGGCCGGAGCTTTTTCTGCAATGAAACACCTAATAAATGAACTGCATACCAGAAGCTCGTCTACCGACAGTCCCGGGTATTTCTCCAAGCAGCTGAAAGAATTCTTGGGATCGGAAGATATCATGTTCTTAGTCCCACGCGTTATCACGAAGATCGCAATTGCGGTCCCAGACCAAATGTTACAAGCTTACGATGGAGCGTAAGTGAAAATTGGTCCCAAACTAGATCCCCTTTGCTGAGACAGAATACTCGTCTCAGAAAAGAGGATGTGAAGAAGCTGACAGCCTACATCGTCGATCTCATCTGTGTCATGCAGATTATTTTTCTCCTAGTCCCGCCGGGTGACGGAGTAACACCCGAAGTAATCACTCTCGCTCTGAGGGCATACGAGAAGCCAAGAAAGTCAGTGCATCAATGCGTTGCCACCTTGGATGGGAATATGGGCGTACGTCCTGGAGGGAGCGACTACGTATTGGAGGAAATTGAGGAGCTCTTACGGAGTTACAGAATTGCGGATGATCAAATCAAAGAGCTAAGGCACGAGATCCCTCGAGCGGTGCCGCAAGGTCCCGCTTCAGTTTCTTAAATAGCATCAACTTGTCTGTGCGCACATACCCTCGGTTGCTGTATCAACGACGTGGATCTCCACCTATATTTTTGCTGCAAAGAGTGGTAATAAGCCCAAAAGTCTCATTACCCGATCGTAATTCCCGGCCAAGACATAGGGGAGGGTGGAAAGGGAACCAAGCGTAGTACAGTCTTCGATGAGGAGACCATTGGCACTGTCGGAGCGGTCGAATGCCCAGGAGAAGGATGTGTCGTCCTAAACCGGATGATATGTCCGACTCGCTGCCCCCGCAAGGCAGGGAGAGCGAATGCAAGGGTGGCGATGACAGCTAGGACCTTCGCTGTCGTAAGTGCTGTAGGTGTTAAAAGGGAGATATGCTCCGGTCGTTCGGCGCGTAAGCTGGGGAATCTCGCACTCCAAGCTACCATAAGTCACGCGTTCTACGCCATCGAAAATCGGGGATAGACCGATCAAGTTGGAGGACTAAGTCCTGACGGCCATCTCTCGGATGCCCAGCCTCTTGCACGTAATCGAAATCGGTGATCAGAATGGAGAGAACAATCGTGGGCCAAGATGAACAAACCCAGAATAGTGTCCCAAAGGTTAGGGAGGGCGAACGAGCAAGGCGAAAGCGAGGCATTGTACACTTATACTTGTTCGAGCATCTGAAACAGGTGTCTGCGAATGGATATCGTTATGTTCTTAGCATAATAGACTAAAATGTTTCTTGCCCAGGTGATTACAATAGTCTCCTGAAGGCCGTCGGCGATAGAAAGACACTGCTACCACTGACTCGACTGGTTTAGGAAATACTTCTGTCGAGCGTCCCGGCTGAGTATATGTACTGCAAAGTTTCCCGCATCAACCATTGCCCAACCGTGGTGACCCCGCCGCTTAGCGTTCGGGGGCAGAGGTATGGGCGGATGCATTTTTAGCAGCTATTGTAAATCAGAAACGTAGTCGCGAAAGATAGATGAAGTTGGACTTGCCGTTTTTCGCACTAGTCTGACGACGGCCTCGATGGAACCTCGGTTTTCGGTGCCGTCTTTGACCTTGCAGGGGTTTAGCGCAGGGGGTGGATCACGAAGGAAAAGACATTACTTGCGCCATCACAATCCAATTCCAGATGCCAGTTTGGTCATCTGTGATGCCCTCTCCAGAGTATGTTCGACCGCGACCCCGCCTGCCTTTCGGTATCGTCTTGGGTAACGGTGGCCCGGGTGGGATGGTGGAGGGTTCCTTGACTTCAAGCGTCAAGGGCTCAAGAAAAGGCGACTTGGAGAGTGTATGAAAGAGCTCTTTTATGGGTTGGGGCAGGTCTGGAGGAAGGTCGTGAGACTTAGGGGTGAGGTGGGGCGGGAGCTGTCTTGTTGCGACCGGTTCAAGGTCTACGAACCATGGACGTGGTTGTGCGATATCAGAAGTATTAAAACGTCGTGCGAGAGCTCGCTGTGCGTGACGGCGAAGAGCAAGCATAGCTAGCCAATCGGGAAAGGAGACGGAATCTGCCGGTGACCTGTGATTTTGGTTACGACTCTTGACGCACACGAGCAACGACTTAGCTATGGGTGTCCGTGCTAGCGTCGTCGTATGCGTCACCTCGTTCCTCCTTGGTGACCAGATTTACATTATCGTCCGTTTTCTCCTCTCACTCGCCCCGTTTTCAAGGTGCTCTCTTTACCCACTGGATCGCAGACTCGTTGACGCTCTGGAAGTCACCTGTGACCGATGAGCATCTCTGGACTGCCGCTTTGTATTACTCGATACTGACAAAGGGGCCCGTACAAGCCCTCTACTTTCTGTTCGCCATCATCGTCTTCGGCGGCGCAACCATCTTTTGGAGTTTCCGAGACGGTGAAGCAGGAAACCTCATGTTCGATGGAGGAAGCATTTGTGCGTAGGACGCTCCAAGCATTCGGACGCACACCTAATGATTCATCAGTCCTCTATGGCATGACCGTCATCATGTACATCTTCTCCGTCCTTCCAAGTTGGTCCTTTCTTGGCTCCACTCGCAACACCCTAACCACTCTTTCTGCAGACCTATGCGACAAATTCAACTTTATCCCACTGCACTCGGCAAAGGACGCATTCCCGCGTGCGCTCCGTTCACCAACGCTAGATCTCGCGTCAAATCACCTCGTCTGCAGTGTGGCGCTTACCGGCGTTTTGATTCTGCAAGCCGGTCGATGGTGGGCTGAACTCTCCGACGGAGATGAGGAGCCTTACTTGGAAGAAAAGGATGCCGAGTTGCCTGGCGCACCACAGCCACAGCCGACTACCGCGCCACCGGGCCAACATTGATGACTTCGTCTTGTCTTTGATTGCATTATGCATATCCCTGCCCCAGTTACACAAATCTTCGTAAACATCCTCACGGACATACTAGGAGTGCTCTCCAACATCCCATTCACGCTCGGTTATCATCATTTATGTTGTTGCTGTCTTGATATCTCGCATCCCTAGCATGCTATCTGACGTTCATCCCACCCTTTCCCTCTGGTCGCATCAAGTGTTCATCACCTTTCGTCAATTTGTGGCAGGCAGGCACCTATCTACTGCTTTTTTCCGGTGAACCTCGGAGTGGCAACAGTCGTATACCCAAGTTCTTGTTCATCATCTGATAGATTGGAAATAACCGTCAATGTTTGAACAGATTCATGGTTCACTGTAACGAAGCGGGATATCCGTGTGGTGTCGCTACATACAATTGTACACATATATTTATTGAGCTGAATTTGGGTTGAGTAGTTTCCTCGACCTTTGCGAGCAAAAACGTGCTACACTTGAAGTATGTAAGGAGAAATGAACCGTACCGGTAAGCTGGTGCTTGCCGTACGCGTGTTGTCCGGTTTTAGATTGCCTACGGCACTCTCGGTCTGCTATACCTACTCGTCAGTGAAGACATGCCCAGCTACGCCGAGGAACGCGAGGCCAACATCGCACGCAACAGGCTACTGCTCCAGTCGCTGGATGTGGATAAACTCAGGCCCCAGACAGAACCAAAAGAGACGCGCCATGCCAAGTCAAACCAAACCAAAACCAAACGGGGCACGACCGGCGCTGCTGGCGTCAAGAGGAAGGCTGACGCAGATTCCTACTCGGACGTGGGCTCGAATGCAGACTCGGAGTCGGATGCGGATGTGGAGAAGCCAGACGCGAGGAAGAGGAAGAGCGCGCGCGTCACCAACGACGAAAACGCGGTGCCCCAACGTGGGGAGTCGGCAGCTGACAGTCGAAGGCGAAGCTCGCGCATTGCGGGAAAGCCTGCGGACGAGATAGAGCGCGTTGAACAGTCGCGCGGCACACCACGGCCCATTTCTACGAAAGTGATCGTCAGGGACGTGGGGACGGCGAAACGGGAGAGGCGTTACAATCCGTAAGCGCATGTTCACTCTTAGACGGTCGTTGACGTTGACTTTGACGGGTTGGACTTGCACAGAAAAACGTATGGGTCGATCCCGGGCATTGAGGTTGGGTCGTGGTGGGCGTCAAGGTATCGTATTCACTTTCTTGAAGTCGAAGCGAGTTGGTTGGTGACCAAGAAAAATCAGGGAGGAGTGTTCGAAGGATTCTATCCACGCGTGAGTTGAAATAGCTCTTGTTCTCAGGTCCTTGACGTTGATCCTTGTTTAAAAACATGTAGTCCATGGGTGGGAGGCATTTCTCCCGGACCACAGGGCGCGTACTCCATCGCGCTTTCAGGGGGATACGACGACGACGTTGACGACGGGTATGCATTGTAAGTCCAGTTTTCGTCTCTGAACTCCGTTCAAGGCATTGATTTACGTTCTGTACTAGTACATATACCGGTGCAGGAAAGTCGGGACCATGTGGCAAATGTAAAGCCTTGACGACTGATATGGCCTTCTGGCAGGTGGTAGAGATCTGAAAGGGACAAAAGCAGCTCCAAAAAACGTAAGTGATTTAGTCGAACTAGGCGAGTTCGATTCGATCTAACGTGGCTGCAGCTCCGAACAGCTGAACAAAGCTTCGACCAATCATTCGAACATAACCACAACAAGGCATTGAAGGTATGTTGCCGACCCTTGTCGTGTTTCCGTTAGCTCAACGTCATTTTATGAAAGCGTTCCGTGGAATCAGGCAAGCCTGTACGTGTTATTAGGGGGTACAAGCTTCGATCCAAGTATGGGCCAAGCGAAGGGTAAATTGAGCAACTTTAGAACCTGCTCGCAAATTTTGATCCGCTTTGCTCGTAGATACCGCTACGATGGCTTGTACGCCGTGAAGAAGGTAAGCACCCAGCCCGGTGTGGTGTTTGAATGGAAGATGACTGATACTGTGCAGAACTGGCAAGAAAAGGGCCTCAACAAGGGTGGTTTCCTGGTGTGCAAATACGCATTCGTAGTAAGTCGCCTGGCGTTGCAGTCATCTGTTTTGGTCGCATTGATGCGTGTTCTCTTAGCGTTTACCAGGTCAACCACCTATTCCTGTTAAAGGCATGGTCGGAGAAGAGTCTGATGAGCTGGAAGCTACATCGAGTGATGAAAGATCTGGCGCTGAATGAGGCGCGCCCGTTGTACACGAGCCTTGAGGGAGGTCTCAAAAGATTGGCTGTCGCCTCGGCCCAACTTGTGCTTGTTGCTCTTGCTTTGCTTTGTTGATATACACCTGGTACTTGTTGATTTAACTATGTAGTAGTATATACTTACCTCGAGTTCGTCGATCTATTCGATCTGTTACCCTAATCTAATCACATTGGATCTCAGCCAAACTTGACTCGTTCGACTGAGTGGGAACAGAAAATACAACCTAATTTCAAGCGTGGGATGGGTGTGGGATTTGAATTGTTGCCTCCAGTACCTGTGTACTCAAGTTTGAAGCTACCAAAGTCAAAGTCAGCAGGACCCGATCACTGCTAATGAATAATGTGCCGCACTGCGGCCGAGTAAGGAACGCGCGACGCCGGAGTGCATAGACTTCGGACAAGCCAACGTAAGCGGCACTTTCTCTTTCTCTCTCGTTCCGCTACGTCCCTCGTCCGCATCTCCATCCGTCCTCACTTTTCTTCGCATCCTTTCCCCACAATCCAACAACACACTCCTTCATTCCATTTTCATCACCTCCCCTCCTCCACAGCACAACCATGGCCGCCGGTGACCCCGCTCTCGAAGTCTGCCCGGACTACGACTCGAACGTGCACGAGCCCCTCCGAGTTGCACTCATGCACAGATTCGCATTAACTGAAGAGCAAGCAATAGCGCGCCTTACCGACATCTGGACCGCCGACCGCACCCAACGTGCAGAAGCCTGGAACCGCCAGCGCGCCGAACAACAACAGGCTGAGGAACTCGCTTTGCGGGAGCAAAGAGAAGAAGAAGAACAACAACGACGCCTTGAGGAGCAAGAAGCCGAGCAGGAACGCAAGGACGCCGAGAAGAAAAAACCCAAAATCAATGACTTCGACTCCACCCTAGCACCCCCCAGCGTCATCGTTCCCCGCCCGTCCCAGTACGCCATCCAGAAAATAGCATCGTTTGAATTTGTTGAGATGTGGTATTTCTCACCTGAGGGATGCGCCGAGGCAGCGCGCAACCACCGCTCCCAAGCAGACGATGCTTTCGGCCTCGCCGCTTCAAACGACATCCTCACCATCAGACCAGTAGCCTCGGTCAAAGCATCCAAGAATGCCCGCCCCGACTACGAACTCACTTTCAGCGAGTTCCTGCAAGGCAAGAACTCCTACCTTCACCACATCAAACAGTTGTCCTGGCCCGACAAGCACATTAATGCCCTAGCCGAGTTCTTTTGGAACCTCGAGAACCACCCAGCGCGCTCCCACCCCAACGGGGATGCTGTCGCCCTCCAGTACGCTGCGCGCATCTGCCGCCAATGGCACGACGACCTCAAGAACAACACGGGCAAGGCTTTCAACATCGCCATAATCAATGAGAACCTCATGAACTCCATGACGTTCGAGGTGAACGCAAGTATCCAGACAAAGGTCATGCGCAAGGTCAGTATCCCTGCCACCCCAACCTCGCCCCCCCACTCACGCTTTTCCCTTATCACACCCCCTCCTCTCCCCACCTCGTTGCTTTTCCCCCACACCCCCCTCTCCCCCCCCCGATGTGGCGGTTCCTCGTCCCGCCTCACCACGGCGCCGTGACCCACCGCACCTGCTCTCCCCCCCGGCCGGTCCCTGCACTGCCGCCACACCCGCTCCATGACATCCCACCACCCGGTGCCGCGACCCGACCTCTCCCCCCTCTCCACCCACCAGGTAGAGGCCCTGATTGAACCCCAATCATCCTCCGACCCAAACCGCTCGCGCCGCCAAAGACGCGTGATGCCCCAGCGTCTCGAGCCCACCGAGCTGCGTCGCCGCTCCTCGCGCTCACCCTCCCCCGGGCCCCAGCAGAGATTTCGCCCGCCACCACCCTACCAGACGTCCAACAACCCCTCCACCCCCCAACCACGGACCAAGAACCCCGGCGGTGACCGTGCCACCCGCTCCGCCTGCCCCAAATGTCTCGGCCGCAACCCACACCGTGTCCTGGAGTGCAACAGCCCCCTCCTCTGGAACGGAGCAAAGTGCTACGTCTCGCGCACAGCCGAGGGCCGCCTCGTCGACCCTAGAGGAGAAGTCCTCTGCACTGACTGGCAATGCCCAAATGGTTGCTCCCTCACCCATCGCGCTGCAAAGCACAACTGCTCCGGTTGCGGACAGGACTCCCATGGCGCTCAAGAATGTGACCTCGCTCAGGCGCTCGCGAGCTCTCTCACCATATAAGGTCGAAGGATGGAGGCGCCTCTTAACCGAGGCCAACCTTGTACACAGATACCCGCACATACTACACGGACTATCAGTTGGTTTCTCAGCCAACCTACCCCCTCTCACTCACACCTTTGCCCCCCCAAACAACCCATCTATCAAAGCAAACCATGACACATTCAACCAAATTGTGCAGAAGGAGTTCGCCAAAGCCAGATACCTCAGCCCTTACTCCCAAGCTGAGATCGAGAGCACGCTCGGTCCCTTTCAAACTGCTCCCATGTCCATAGTTCCCAAACCGGGGAAACCCGGCAAATTTCGCCTAATACAGAATCTATCTTTCCCACACTCCAACCTCCCCGTCCCCTCAATTAACTCACTTACTAATCCAAATAATTTCCCCTCCCCGTATAGTACTTTTGAAATAGTATCCCTAGTTCTATCTTCCCTCCCTCCCGGCTCCCAGGGTGCTGTTTGTGATGTCGCTGAAGCCTACCGTACTGTCCCTCTCCACCCCTCCCAATGGCATGCCCTGGTCGTTCGTCTCTCCGATTCCCACTTTGCTGTTGACACCAGTCTATGCTTCGGATTTGGACCATCTGGTGGGATATACGGTTCCATAGGAAGTGCTGGGACGGACATCATGAGATACGCCGGGATTGGACCCATCCTTCGATGGGTAGACGACCACCTTTTCATTCGGATCCCCATCACTGCCCTGAATCAATACAATAAAACCAGACTCGAGACAGCCCAACGGATCCAAGTGACTGGCCAACCCAGTGTGAATGGTGGGCGCTGCTTCTTCACTGGCTCCACCCTCCCAGACGGACGCACTGAAGAGTACGATGAGGACTGCTCATCCCCGCTCCGCAATTTATCCACCCAATCACCATGCCCGCCCACCGATCGGGCTTTCTGCTACAACCTAGACAATGTCAATCGGATCTCGGCCGAATTAGGCATCCCGTGGGAACCATCAAAGGACATCCCGTTCTGCGACGCCCCCACATTCATCGGTTTCATGTGGGACCTCTCCAAATGCACGGTCCAGCTCACCGACTCCAAGCGCGCGAAATACATTGAGGCGCTGTCCGCTTGGTCCTTGCGGCGCACCCACACCCTCAATGACGTCCAAAGCATACTCGGCAAATTAATGCACGTGTGCCAAATCTACCCGGACGGCCGACCATACCTGGTCAACCTCGAGGCCATGGTCCCGATTTTCGGCGACACCCCTTACATGCCCAGGACACCGCCCCAGGGCATGCCGGACGACATAAAATGGTGGCTCTACCGCCTCACCTTCCCACCACCACCCCCCGCAATCCCCTCCCCTCAACCCATCCTCGACCCGCTAGCTTACTCGGATGCCAGCACCTCTTTTGGCATCGGCATCTCGCTCAACGGCCGATGGCGCGCATGGAGGCTTCTTCCTCCCTGGCGCGGGAGCGGGCGCGACATTGGCTGGGCAGAGAGCGTCGGTTTCGAGCTCCTCATCCTCTCCGCTCTCCACACCGGCGCCTCCGGCGTTCATTTCCAGGTATTCGGAGACAACCAAGGCGTCGTTGAAGCATGGCGCAGGGGCCGCAGCCGCAACCGTCCCACTAACGAAGTCTTCAAACGCATTCACGCCGCCCTGGATCACTCCCACTGCGCTGTCCACACCCGATACGTCCCAAGCGCCGACAACCCCACCGATCCTCTTTCGCGCGGGATATACCCCCCCATGGATCTCCTCATCCCCGCTTTCCCAATCCCTGAGCAGCTCCGCCCTTTCATCGTCGACGCCACCACTGACCCAGGCGAGCGCCCCATCGGCCGTCAGTAAACCGAAGCCTCGAACCTCGCTTCTACTGACCGTAACTCCCACACAGGCATTCTCCCCCACCAGCAGAACCACCCACCCCCCCGCATCTCGCCCAAAGTGCCTCGCAAAAGACCGCCTCCTCCTGTGGTGCCCCGCCTACCCCCGCAAATTGCCCGACCCACTCACCCCCAAAGACGCTGAACAAGTCTATGCAGTCCTCGAACGTGCCTGGGCTGACTCCTCCAGGGAAACCTACGGCTCCGGCCTACTCGTCTACCACACCTTCTGCGACCTCAAAGGCATCCCCGAGGAGCAGCGCGGTCCCACCTCCTCCGGTCTCCTCGCCTCTTTCATCGCTTCACTCGCGGGCACGTACTCCGGCAGCACCGTTGCCAACTATTTCAACAGCGTGCACGCCTGGCACACCCTCCACGGCCTCCCCTGGTCTCTCAACACCGACGAAACCAGCGCGCTACTCAAAGCTGCCAAGTTGCTCGCCCCACCTTCCTCGAAGCGTCCCCCCCGCGAACCCTACACAGTCGACACCATCTCCCGACTTCGCGCTCATCTCAACCTCAACGACCCCCTCGAGGCCGCCGTCTTCGCCTGTCTCACCACCACATTCTTTGCCACGGCCCGAACAGGCGAATTCACGGTCCTCAACCTCAACGCATTCGACCCGCTCAAGCACATAACCCGAGCACACGTATTCCAGCAATGCGATCGCCAAGGCTTCGAAGTGACCAACTTCCGCATCCCACGCACCAAATCGTCCCCCCAAGGTGAAGATGTGAGCTGGGCCATGCAAACCGGCCCCTACGACCCCCAAGCCGCCCTCCAAAACCACTTCACCATAAACGACCCACCCCCCAGCGCCCACCTATTTGCCTACCGAACCAGGAAAGGGTTAAATCCCCTCACCCGGTCAAAATTCCTTAAAACCCTCAACAAAGCCTTCACGGCTGCCGGCCTACCTCCCCTCAACAGCCATGGGATCCGGATCAGCTCTACCCTAGAATATCTCCTCCGCAACGTGCCGTTCGACGTGGTCAAAGTCAAGGGCCGCTGGGCCAGCGACGCATTCCTCGTGTACCTCCACAAGCACGCACAAATCCTCGCCCCTTACATCCAAGACTCCCCCGCCTTGCATGACTCTTTCGTCCGCTACACCATACCCCCAATCCACAGATAATCTCTCTCCAGGTACGTCCCTTAGCCGACTACCTCCCGGGTGTGTAACCACGCGCGTCGCCCATCACTCCTACCAATCGGGATCGCAGCTTACGCCCCCGCAGGTGTCCTCCCATTCTGGACCGGAAAGCGCTCCGCGCTTCGCCCGTCTCCTCTCACCATCTCCCCTCTCACTTCACGTCTTCCCATTGTATGTATTTACTCAATACATACAATACATCTTTCTCTTTGCTTAGCGCACATGCGACGTCCGTAGTGGGAACGATTGTCTCAATGGTCTGTGGCGGGATATCTGCACAAATAATCCCGCGCGTTTTTTTAGCGTCTGCACTTTTTTTTTTTCGATCCTCCGCGAAAATTTCGACCCATGCGCACACCACAAAAATGCAATCGCAATTTTTTTTTTCGTATTGATCTGTGTATCTAGACTAAAGTACATTGAAGTAGGGCTGACGACAGTCATCGTTGTATCGTGTCATTGTCGTTGTTGTCAGGGCATGGGTGAGGGTAATGGTGAGACAGCGACAGTACTGAGTAGCGTACAGCAGCGACTACACAACGCACGATCGTGTGCATTGTGTGATTGCTTCTGCACGCTGGGGAGATGGTGATGGGGGGCAGATGGGGCGATGGTGACGGTTGTTGTCGTCATCACGTCGTCGTCAGCATGTGTTGTCTTGAGATGGGGATGGGATTAGGGTATTGCACGGGTACAGGGTACCCGTGCAGGTCGTGAGTAAGGGAACCGTGGGGGTACGGGGACTGCCAAAACTCATGGTACCTGTCGAGTACCCGCCCATACCCGCCCATCGCCGTCATTGTGGTACGCCTCGCATCCCCCCGTCCTCGTCCTCCTCGTGTCCCCGTCCCCGTCTCCCTTGTGTCATCATAGTCGTGATGCAGTACACCGTCGCGGCAGTCGTGGTGCCGTGTCGACATCATCCTCATCCTCCTCATGCCCCCATTCCCATTTCCATTCCTGTCCCCCTCCTCGTGCCATCATCATCGCGTCGTTGTCGCTCCATGTTCCCGTCCTCGTCACGTTCCTGTCCCCATCCTCCTCGCGTCATCGTCGAGTCGTCGTCCATGTCGCCAGTCGGCGTCACATTGTTGTCACGTCATCGTGCTAGCTATTGTGTGAGGGAAGGGTCAGGGATGGTGTGGACGAGGATGAGACGAGGCATATTACTCACTATCACGGTCCTCGTCATGTCCTCATCCATGTCATCCCCCCGTCCTCCTCCTTATGTCCCCAACCCAGTCAGCCTCGCGTCATCATCGTGTCGTTGCCGTCGTGTCTGAGTTGTGTCGTCAGTCGTTGTCATTGTCGTGGGATGGGGATGATGCAGGGAAAGACACTGGCAAGAAGAGGGCGGCAACCTTCCGGAAACAGTCCTTCTCGTTGTCATTGTCATCGCTTCTGTGTGGGCGAGAGAAAGGGAGTTGAAACGTCGTCATCTGAGCTCTACGCACCCGTGGGAACGACCGGATCCCACCCAGACACTTACCATCGCCACGCTGCATCAAGCACGGTGTGGGGCGACAGTCGCCCATGCTATTCATTATAGTTGATAGTCACACCAATCCAATCTTTTCATACTTAAATGTGTAGCCTCCGATTACCTTTTTGTGGTGCATGCATGGGTCGAAAAATTCGCGGAGGATCGAAAAAAAAAGTGCAGACGCTAAAAAAAAACGCGTCATAATGGTCTGCCTCCGGGAGACCAATCACCGGCACCGATCGGCGCACACACTCTGTTCCGACGTGCCAATACCTCGCCTTCAAACCGGCAAACCGACGTGCTCCTTCCCTTCAAATACAAAGTGGCGCATGATCATGGCCTGCCAGGCACTATCATTAGAACTTGAGAAAATTGGGTAACGGCTGTAGGGCTGCTCGGGGTCGCGCCAGCGCTAGGGTGAATCCTGTGCATAGATCTGTGTGCCAGGGAACCATCCAGTGAAAGTTCTTCTCTCTTGCTCGGGGACCTCACTCGAGAAGCAGCCTCATATATGCCTAGATCCCCTCAGGATGTCTATGCAAGACACTTGTTATCCTATCGTGGTTATCCTTTGTGGATGCCCGAGCCGAGTCTCGAGCTTCTGGACTATCGACAACCTCAGGATGGCCTCAGGATTGGGGACGTTGGCGTCGTCGCTCCCGATGACGGTTGTTTTGATGTCTACTTCAACGTCCGCCTTCCCCAGGATCACCCCTTCCACCGAGCCACTGGTGTTCCAGACAATTTTGAGCTGGTCAAACTACGTGACAGAGACATCAGGACAGATCTCAACGTAGAGAATCCTGGTAGTGTCATCATGACGTCGGTGAAGAGCGTCAGAACAGTAGAGCAATCGACAGACAATTTGACGATGTGGGTTATCTGATGATGAGATACGAGTTTTTTTTGGATAATTGTTCCCCAGGACTCATCAATCTGGGGTAGAATACCAGTTCAACCTGTCTTCCAGCGAAGGCGCGCTCCTCATCCTACCTAGGGGTGCCAAGCGCTGCAACCTCATAAATCGTCGTGTTTTCCTACTGGCTGCCATAAAGCACGGTGCTGATTGGTACCGCTTCGCCGAGGAAAAGGTCGGTCAAATCATCAGCCACGACTCTCTTTACTTGATCACAGGGATCTATAAAACAAGTTCTTGGTCCTTGGCAGCATTCGAGGAGACCGAAGAGACTGCAGAGCGTCCTGCGCAATTCAAGATATCTCAGATCGGGAGTAACGACATCGCAGCCTCCTACAGGTGGGAGGCAACACGTGACGTAGAATGGCGCGTTGGCCCTACTGGGAGTCATGGAATTCAGAATCAATCTGTGTTCATCCGTGGATTCAAAATTGCACTACAAACCCAGATGTTCGGCAAAAAACGGATCAGCGTCAGGGCAGATACACCCTCCACGGAACCAAATCATGTAGAATCCTTTGGTGCAGTTCCGGGGTACTCCTACATCGGGAATATGCTTGGTGGACTGTCCATCGGCTGGACGACCCAGTCCTCTGGAAGAGGTACGCAGGATGAAGTAGCTGCAAACTCGGGGAGTGACGCTCCTGGAAACGAGGTTGGGAATGATGAAGAGCTTGCGGCTGGTGATCGCGTTGTGGTTCAGAGTGTACCGGAAGTGTCAAGGGTTAGTGTTGAACTACTATCCGTTCCAAGGATCAATTGATCTTCGAATCCCGGATAGGCCTTCCATCCATCCGACATCATAAATCGATATTTGTTAGCCAAGGTCTGTTGATGTTGGAGCGAAAGTGAGAGCTAGTGTTGATCTCCCCTTTCAGAAGCCATCTGCTACCATTGCAGTCACCCACGACGATGATTGGATCACCATGCTCGAAGAGGTCAGTGATGGATCTCATTCGATGGACCGTTATCACATCAGTGTATCCTAGAATCTACTTCAACCCGAAGATCTTGCCCAAAATGGTCGTCTTGAGACATTGATAGCTCAACAGTATGATATAATCTCAAATCAGGGTGAGTAATGACATTCGATTCATTGAAACCGATAGATATTTCATTCTCTGTAGGTGTTGTGTACTTACAAAGGCGAAGGTTTGATGCCGAGGGACACATTGGCGACATTGGCGAATCTACAACAAGACTTAATGTGAGCGACCTGTCGATCGTGTTCTTGAGATATCCTCACCTCATGACGATAGCTGCCAGAATCAGATGCAATGAGCCAACTGGCATACCTCACTGACGCTGGACAACGGGCTCTTCTGAGTTACCGTCGGCTCAAGAACGAACCGGATCTCGACGAGGCTATTAATTATCTCGAGCGTGCCCTGGATACGTGTCCCGCAGATTCCCCCAATCGCTCCTCTGCACTGTTTAACTTGGCCAATGCAAAGATCGCTCAATTCCGAGCTAGCGACAACGATCTGGACCTGGATATTCCGATTGCTATCTATCGGGATGCACTCCGGCTTCATACCGCTGACCATCCAGATCACTGCGTGATAACTCTCCACCTTGGTCTTGCGCTTCTCACTCATTCTCAGAGCCGAGGCAACAAAGCAGACATGATTGTAGCCAAGAATGTACTCCGCAAAGTCATGGAGCTCTCCCCAATAGAGAGCTATGTATATGAAGCAGCGTCCCTTGCACTACAGATCACTGAGATTCCCGCGTCGCGCCGGACGATGAAATACCGGGTCTCCCAGACGGGCCATGATCTGACACGGAATCCCTTACAAAGGCCAGGAGCTAACCTACCGCATGTATCAGATGTGGGTCCTCGCCGGACCCCGCGACCATCCAGCCCCAAGATCCCGCCTCTTCTTCTGTTTGCAGATAATGGCAATCTTATTCACAGTTACGAGGCAATTTCGATGTTAGAAGATGTCGTGCGCCTGACTCCTGATGGACATCCTCTCGGGCCAGCTTTCTTGTATCACCTTGGGAAAGTTTTATTTCGTCGCTTCGGGTGTCTCGGCGATCTCACCGATATCGACAATGCCATTCTATTAATCGAGGAAGCTGTGGATCTCGTTACTGATGATCATCCTGATAAGCCATCTTGGCTGGATTACCTCTGGGACCTATTCTCTTGTCGCTTCGAGCACCTCCACGATCCCATGGACCTGGAGAAGTCCATTTTGGTTATTAAGAAGGTTCTGCGTCTTACTCCCCGTCCCCATAAGCAAGATCAGTTGAACAAAATCGGAATCTCACTCTCTCGTCGCTTGAAGTACAAAAGTGATCTCGCGGGCATGTCTCCCAAAATGACCACTCACGAAAGCCAACCTTCCGACTCGCACGGACTTTCCGAGTCAGCTCATGATCTAGTCTATCCTGCTCAGAACAAGCTGACTGGCGAACCATCTAGCGATGATTGTTCCTCGGATGATGATTACCGTCCCCCGTCCCCTAGTCAACAAGTAGTAGCCCAGGACCGGTGTGTTGTCATCGATCACCCTTCAGCCGATAGTCTCTTGATCAGGTGCAGGTTCATCCCGCGCGGAAAATCATCACTGGCAGCAACGCCCAAGTCTGGCAAAAGGTATGGAAAATTATGTTACTCTCCTCAGATCAGCATCCGTTCATGGACTCTCGGTCATATTAGCGCTAAATTTGCTAGTATTCCAATCCCGCAGCCATCCAACACAGGTATCTGGATGTATAAGCACCCGACTAGCTACCAAGGAAGGGAAGTTGGGAAGAGATAAGTCTAGGATAGGTAAGTAAATGTAGTAACGAGTGTGTAAAGGATATCCTTACCTCAGTAGACGGTCAGAGTCAACTGAGGTAGAGTACGCTACGACGTGCCAATACTCCAAACCTGCAGTCCATTGATGCATGCATTCCTTCCCTTCAAATACAATGTGGCATATGATAATCATTCTCCCATCAATCAGGTCTGCGGAATACGAGTTCGGCTTGTCTTCCAGCGAAGGCGCGCTCCGACTCGTCCTACCAGAAGGTGCTGAGCACTGCAACCTCCGATATCATCGTCTTTCCCTACAGGCTGCCATAATGCATGGTGCCGAACTTGAATGGTACCGCTTCGCTGAGGAAAGGGTCGATCAAATCATTAGCCACGACTCTATTGGATCTCAGGTTTTGACTCAGCCGCCGACTGTTTAGACGACGTGCATGCACGGATTTCGTGCGACATGTTAAGTAAGAAAAAAATAATCCTGGTAGGTGATCTTACTCGAAGATCAGTTGTTCCTACCAGTGCTGGCTAGCTACTATGGACTCAATAACTGGCACGAACTTCGATGCGATCCCTAAATATCTCTGGAAACCATAATCATTCAGATGAAACATCCCAGAAGGCGAAGCGGTTTGGTTACATGGGTACCTTCTACGTCAGCGAGACGAGAGAACCAGAGTAGAGACAAGGAAAAACGGACGTGAGCAGGAAACGGCGAAGGGGCAGAGAACAATAGAGGAACATGAACACAAGAGAACAGCTACTTCGAGTGCCACTTAGACTGCCAGTGAAAGTGGGGTACTGAGGTATAACGAAATGTGCTGTCCCAATATCCAAAGCCGACAACTACTGAACATCGACGTACCAATGCTCGCCATGAACTCTTTTAACGGCGTTTCTTCCCCAATCTGAACCTTAATAAAACTATCAGTCGCGACGCGTCTGTACTGCCCGCGCTCCTGCGAGGCTAGCAGCAATGCCCCGAAAGGCTGCCGAAGCCGAACAAGAATCCGCAGTGCCCGCGCGTCCAGATCAAACAGAGGATTGCCGCATGAGAAATTCTCGTCGAGCAAGGGACTGATCCACGGATGAACGAGAACAAGGCGATGTGTCCCGAGAGAGTCGTCTTTGGTTTCGATCTGTACCTCGCCGAGAATCGGCGCCTTAACACAATAAACGTGAAGGCTTGAGTCGGAATTACGTGCCACGAGCTGGGTGAGACCGCCAGCGAGGCAGAAAAAAAGCACAGGAAGTCGAAGTCGACCAGAGACAAGAGATAGTGATGGGAGATCAAGGAGACGTTCGTACAGCATAACTATCAGAGAAGGATCAGGAAAGAACGATCGCAAATCTGCGACCATTCGATCCATCTTGGTGTTCTCAATAGGTTGCGGAACATGCGGAGGCAGAATTTGGTCGTAAACAGTGAGATTGGAGGGGAGATAGTAACTGTGGTGACCCCCCGAAATCCCGACCCAGGCGAGAATGGCGACATTGTCTGAAAACGTAAGGATGTGCTCCAACAGTCGACCAATTGCTTGATTACCTTCCCCATACACGACGGGAGTGAAAAGATTCCAAACAATGAGTACGCGATATCTTCTTCTCGCGTAGTCTGGCACTTCGAAGCCAAGTACAGCTTCTCCCGCACGCGGCCTAGCCCTGGTTCGGTCATGGCAAGCTTCTCCGCGGCAAACTTAGTTTCCCACTCCATCTCTGAGAGAATGATAGGCGATTCCTTATGATTAAAGATATCCAGATCGAGGTATGGCTTCCAATCCTCCGTGTAAAATCGAATGACATTCGAAGCAACGTACTCTTGGTACGTCCATCCACGAGTATTCCAGATACTTTTCTACAGATCGCCTTCTTGCTGCGACTCGGAGAGCACACCAAGGAGATGGACGATCGTGAGTGCTGCACGACAGTACCACCGAAACATGGCAACAATAGATTCTTGCTGAACCCCCTTGTCTGCCTGATTGATGCAGCACGTATCGCTCCATGCCCACTGGAAACAACTAGATTGGACCACGTTACAGATATTGATAAGCTTCTAGGTTGTGGGGGATTCGGGTAGTCCATAGATCGAGATATCTTCGACCATCTGGAATGTCGGCTCGCCAGGCTGCCACCTATGCGAGAACATGACGTATTGATAGAATTGTTCAACCTCTTCCTTGATACGCGCATGGTCGAGACGATCATAGGTAGTCATTGCAGACCGAAGCTCGTGGAAGATCGGGAGTTCTTCAAACGCAGCGGCTTGCTGCGTTTTATAATAGAGACGACCAGTGACAGTGTCAATGAGTACGTGGGGCATGTCATGGATAGTGTCATCGACGACCTCTCGGATTAGTGGAGTCGTGTCGAGATATCGACTTCGTAGCTCTGATATCAAAACATAAATTTGTATTTTCACGCGGGTTAGATTCAATGGGCTCACCGCAAACTCGTGGGTCCACTGAATACTTCATGGCCGACAACACTGCCTCGAAAGCAACGAACGCCTCCCTGTAGCGACTCATGCTATGCAATACGGAGTATTTCCGCTTGTAACCTTTGTGGTTCGACGGGTCATGTTCAATGATCTGAAACAACCATTACTACACAACACCTATAAAGCACGAGATGTCTATCGGTTTCAATGAGAATCTAATATCATTTACTCACCCTGATTTGAGATTATATCATACTCTCGAGCTATCAATGTCTCAAGATAGCCATCTTGCGCAAGATCCTTGGGTTGAAGTAGATTCTAGAATCACAAATGTGAGAACGTTCTATTGAATGAGGTCCATAACCGACCTCTTCGAGCATGGTAATCCAATCATCGTCGTGGGTAATTGCAATGGTAGCAGATGGCTCCTGAAAAGAAAGCTCAACACCAGCTCTCATATTCGCTCTAACATTGACAGACCTTAGCTAACAAATATTGATTATTGACGTCAGATGGATGGAAGGCCTGGGATTCGAAGATAAATTGATTCTTGGAGCGGTTAATCAGTACTAACCTTTGACACTCTCAGTACACGCTGAACCACAACACGCTCATCAACCGCAAGTTCTTCATCATTCCTAAGTCCGTTTCCGGAAACATCGCTCCCTGAATTTGCGGCTATTTCGTCCTGTGTACCTTTTCCAGACGACTGGGTCGTCCAGCCAGTGGACAGTCCACCAAGCACATTCCCGAGATAGGAGTACCCCGGAACTGTACCAAAGGATTCCGCATTATTTGGTTCTGTGGATGGTGCATCTGCTCTGACGCTGATCCATTTTTTCCCGAACATCTGGGTTTGTAGTGCAATTTTGAACCCACGGATGAACACAGATTGATTCGGAATTCCATGACTCCCAATAGGCCCGACGCACCATTCTACGTCACGCGTTGCCTCCCACCTGTAGGAGGTTGCGATATCGTTGCTCCCGATATCTTGAATTGCGCAGGACGCTCTGCAGTCTCTTCGGTTTCCTCAAATGCTGCCAAAGACCAAGACTTTGTTTTATAAAAGCCCGTGATCAAATAGAGAGAGTCGTGGCTAATGATTTGACCGACCCTTTCCTCAGCAAATCGGTACCAATCAGCACCATGCTTTATGGCAGCCTGTAGGAAAAGATGGTGATTTCGGAGATCGCAGCGCTCAGCGCCTTCCGGTAGGATGAGGAGCGCCGCGCCTTCGCTCGAAGACAGGTTGAACTCATATTCCAGTCCAGGTTGATGGGTCCTGGAGAACAGTTATCCAAACAAGACTTGCTTTTCATCTTCAAATAACCCACCTCATCGATTCGTCTGCAGATTGCTCTATGGTTCTGACGCTCTTCACTGAGGACGTCATAATGACACTGCCAGGCTTCTCTGCATTGACAGCAATCCTGAGATCCATGTCACTCAGTTCGACTGGCTCAAAATTGTCTGGAACACCAGTGGCTCGGTGGAAGGCGTTATCCCGTGGAAGGCATACGTTGAAGTATACATCAAAACAACGGTCCTCGGGAATGACGACGCCAACGTCCCCAATCCTGAGGCCGTCCTGTCGATAGGCCAAGAGTTCGCGGCTCGGTTCGGGCATCCACAAAGGATAGCCACGACGAGATGTCAATGTCTTGCATAGACGTCCTGGGGGGATCTAGGCATTTGTTCGGAGGCTGCTCCTTGAGTAAGGTCCTTGAGCAAGAGGGAGGGACTTTCAAATGGGATGGGTTCCCTGGCGCACAACTCGAATCCTTTTATATGTCTTTCCACATGATTCACCCTAGCGCTGGCGTGATCCCGAGCAGTCCTACAGCTGTTACCCAAATTTCTCAAGTCCCAATAACTTTAGTGCCTGGCAGACCATAATCATGCACCACTTTGTATTTGAAGGGAAGCTCGGAGCACGTGTGTCTGCAGGTTTGGAGACGAGATAGTCACGTCAGAACAGAGTGTGTGCCATCAGTGATTGGGTCCCACTAACTTTGGTGGCATACTAGGCTGAGGGAGTACAGTACTGGACTTTGGACTTTTCCAAAGTGAAGGCAGACTTAAAACCCACGAATATATATGAGATTAGATCCAGGTAACGGATAGACGAGGTATATACTACACACTAGTTTCGACAAGCAGGTGTATATTGGCAAAGCAAA
This sequence comes from Leccinellum luteum, assembly GCA_038091855.1. NCBI lineage: Eukaryota > Fungi > Basidiomycota > Agaricomycetes > Boletales > Boletaceae > Leccinellum > Leccinellum luteum. The sequence continues at coordinate 9,906 of JBBPPG010000015.1, read as the reverse complement.
ACAAATCAACAAGTGCAGGTCGAGCCGAGGCGACCACCAATCCTTGAAACCTCAAGGCTCAAGTAGTACAACCTGTGCGTCTCACTCAGCATCAGAACCCCCAACACGCAACGTATTTCCACTTCATCGGCCTCTTCGTCCTTGCTTTTAACAGGGATAAGTGGACCGGGTACTAAACGCTAAGAGGATAAGCGTCAATGCGACCAAAACAGACGAGTACAACGCGAGGCGACTCACTACGAATGCGTATTTGCACACCATGAAACCACCCCTTGTTGAGGCCCTTTTCCTGCCAGTATTGCATAGAATCAGTCATCTTCCATTCAAACACCACACCGGGCTGAGTGCGCGGTACCTACGGCAAAGCGGGTCGAAACTCGCGAGTAGGTTCGAAAGGTGCTCAATTTACCCTTCGCTTAGCCCATACTTTGACCAAAGTTTATACCCCATAATAGCACATACTATAGCCTTGCCTGATTTCATGGAACGCTTTCATGAAATGACAGTTGTTCGGAGCTGCGACCACGTTAGATCGAACCCGCCTAGGGCTTGAGCAAATCACTTACTTTTTTGGAGCTGCATTTGTCCCTTCGAGGTAGATCAACTGAATCGCATAGGCGCTAGAAGCGACGTGGTGATGTACTCCCGAAGGTGTTCAAGAAAGCCGGTTTGTCGGGATGACCATCGGGAGTTGGCAGTCTGGGCTGCACGAAGCGCTTCCCGGACTTGAGTCGTGATCCGTGCAAGGGTTGGTAACCTGGGTTGTCGAACTCGTCTGCTGTGTCCGTCAGTCGTCTCTCTCCGAGGATTAGGACCACGGTAGATCCAGTCTCAGGACGGTACGCGCGTCGGACGAGCAAGGGGGGATGCGGTTTCGAGCCGGAAAAAGCTCTCATCAGGGGGTTACCGCTACCATTACCCCAACCGCTGCCCTTCCAGGGCCATTTAGGTGAATCTAACGGAGGGAGTTGGCACGAGCAGTGACAACAGCAGGTGTGCTGGCAGCGACCGTTCACGAGAGTTGTCGCGTTGTTGTTGGGAGAAGGCAGGTGAGGAGAAGGAGCTTCTTAGTATCAGTGGAAGCCATCAGTACAGACAAGCGAAGCCAAACGGGACATCATGCAGCTCGAACTCGATGCAGAAGGCGCTTAGTCACGACGAAACCGCGGGAAAGTCTTGTCACAGACGCTAGAGCCTCTACCTCTATCATGCTCTTAGGGGGATACGACGAAGAATTGTAAGTCTAGTCTAGTCTTCATGCCTGGACTCCGTTCAAGGTATTGATTTACTACGTTTTGCATTAGCACATGTACTGGTGCAGGAAAGTCGGAACCATGTCTCAAATGTTAAGACTTAACGACTGATATGGCCTCCTGACGCGTCAGAGTGAAGTTCGTGTTTCTCTCTCGTGATGGTTGTACTGACGAATCAGTTTCCCTGAACAACATTAGAATCTCCTTATATCGTCGTTTCCAGCGCCTAAGCGATCTTATGGACATGGAGAGGATCATTTCAATCTTGAAGGAGGCATTGCATCTCACTCCTTAATCATCATCCTGATAAACCGCGTCGGCCAACCAACCTCATGAATGCATTGTCCCGCTGCTTCCAGCACCTAGGTAATTTCGTGGACACAAAGAAGTCCATTTCGACCTTTCAAGAGATGCTGTATCTCACTCCTAATGGCCATCCCAGCAAGGCAGCTCTATTCGACTGCCTCGGGAACTCGTTAGTTCGTCTATTCGAGCGCCTCGGTGATCTCGCGCACATTGCGAAGTCTATTGAGGGGGCAGTGTAGTCATCTTAGCAAGCCTTGAAGCCAGCTCGGTTGAACAACCTCGCGAATTATTCGGTCGCTTTGAACAACCCTTGGCGACCTCGCAGACATAGACAAATCCATTTCAATGATTGAGAACGTCTTGTTTCTCACACCTAACAGCTATTCCAACAATCCACCATGCTGAGCAGTCTTGGGAACTCGTTGTGTCGTTACTTTGAACACGCCGGTGACCTCATTAACAAGTCCATTTCGATGAAAGAGAGGACACTGCGACTGTGTCTACGGCACTCGACACTCGGAAAGTGACGCAGGAGGTGTACGGGCATCCAATGTTTTAGGATGGCAAGGTTCCTGACTAGGCGGAGGCTGCGGAAGCGTTGCATTAAGCTATCCAGCATCTCTACAACTCTGGCGCGCCTCTCACATCTTAGGTGCCTTTTATCCACGTCAGTCAGTAGTTGAATGATATTTAGCGTCGTTCTCAATATCCTCCTGTTTCGATATGCTGTTCTATATCACTTTATGGAATCTCGTGTGTTATTGGGCCAGCCCATTTCTGTGAATCCAATCGTCGTTCCGTGTGGACCCATTGTTGCTACAGCTGTACCGCGATGGTCTTTTACTAAGATCAACTTGAAACATGTCTCTCGATGTGGATGTGCCATCGATTCATCCTTCCTAGGCACCATTGTATGCTTTTCTCCGATCCTCCAACCTACAGGATGTTCATGTCATCCGCCTCGGATCCGGTCCTGCTTCAATTTCTACTATTAAATTAATACAGTAAGTAGTACTTTAGGCATAAAGAACAAAATAATAGAGGAGATGGGATCGTATGACGTCATTTCTATCTCTGAAAATACTGGCAGCCATAGGCTGGAGGTCATTGTTTTTTGCCCTAAATTCGCCAACGACTTTTTCTTTCTGTTAATTTCTCTCAGGGTTCCACTGCAAGCTGCTAGCGCTCGAGAGAAACACTATGCCGACGGACTGTCGAGTTCGTGCGGGCGTCACAGCAGGGTCCTGGGTCCAGGCTGGACCCGACGGCATGCGACAGCAACAGATAGTACGTACGGTGGCTCTGAGGAATCAGTCAAATGTGCATGTCGATAATATTGAACGTGACAGTACTGACGAAAGTAGTAGACATCGTATCTGTTGACTATTTGCACAATCTCGATACACGAAATAGAACACGCAGCATATTACATTTGTAGTCTGTCAAAGACCATCCAACCAGCACCTTTAACACGGGATCATAAAATAATCACTCCTGTATGATATACTCCTTCCGCGATTTCTGAATCTAGCGATGCGGCTCGGTGTATGTGGTCGCAACGCGGAGTCGCAGGATCTTCACTAGTTTCCTGACGTAGCCTTGAGCAGATCGTAAAGGGCCTCAGCGTAGTCATCTCCCGCTAAAGTAACTATCAGCAACTGTCCCTCAAAAGAATCCGCAACACTACTCAGACGCACTAGAAACAGTGACAAATTTCAAGTCGTGTCCCCCTGCATTCTGGAGAGGCGTGATGAAGCGTTCCTCCATGTTTTCGGCCTTGAAACGTTCCAGAGTCTTGTTTTTAGGTTGGTCGACTAATAGCTGCCCATCTAGTAGGTCTACTTTGGTGAGCACCACTACAAGCGGAACTAAAGATGCATCAGTAAGTCACACGAACATGACGGCGCCACGAAACAGCCCACTGTCGCCTAAAGCGTTCTTTCTGTCTTTGAGGAACTTTTCCGTGCCTGCCTCGAACAGACGACCACCAGCATAGGGTATCTCAAGACATAGCCTAGATCCCCCCGTCAGTGACACTGAAGGATACACTAGACGCTCTTACCAAACGGCGTGGAGCTGATCATTCTTAGGCATTTTCTTCCTCTCCTTGATGAATTCTTCCACGATTTTTACATTTTTTTCATCGCCGGCCTCGAACCCGAGGGTATCGTGAACCACAAATTTCTTATCGTCAGAGATAAATCCCCGATTAATGTCAGCTTCACCACGAGTGGTAGCGGAGACTTGCTTCAGTGACAAAGTGAGTCGAGGATACAAAGTATGCGAAAGAGTCACGTCGCTCACCGCATCCTTGATGCCAAATATTTTATTAATCAACGAGGATTTGCCAACTCCAGACTAGAATTTAATGAGTCCAAGACCGTGCCCAAGAAGACTTGCAATTACATTACCGATGACCAAAACTCTGAATCTACGGTGGGCATTAGTGCATGATTGAAATACGGGAGACCTGTGGCTCACTGTGAATCAGTCTGCATGATTCTGTTCGTGACTGCAGAGAACTAGTCGATTCCATCAAGATCGGTCATTAGACGCCCGGAAATTACATACCTCCCGCAGTGCACTGACTACAACGATGACCCCTTCCACTGCCGCGAAGCGATAGACTAGAACCAAGTGAGCGGTCTAGTACGATGGCACATAAATGCATACCACCGACATCTTTCGCCCCCTTTGTTGGAGGTGAATTCCACCTCATGTAGATTGAGGGGGATGACTATGTCTTCTGAACCTCGGGGCCACTGGCCTTTGCGCAATTTGACCGATACGCGGAAATTATCGCTGGGGTCAATGGCACTGGTGATGGTGATCACCTGCGTAAGCGCGCAACTATGTAGAGCGGCTTACATGGGCCGGCTGAATTCTTTCCGATAAGATTCGCCTGCAGGTATGGTCTTTGTGATCGTTTCCTCTACAGTCTTGTATTTGTACAGCTCGATGAACTCGATCTTCGCGTGTTTACTAGATTTACTTGAGAGACTAAAGTCAACGGCTTGAGAACCGGGGTCGAACGCGGCTCTTGTTGAAGAACTAGCAATGGGCTCGTACCGAATACATAGAGCACTAACTCATTTGTTCGCGGAGCGGTACTGAAGCCGGAGGTGGTGGCCATGTCTCGGTACTTGGACGGATGAGGTTGTCTACCAGTGGGAAAGGGCGATGGCAAAGAGCGGAGCGCCCTAAGTCACCACTATAATAACTCTATAAACCATTGCCCTTGCCCTGCACAGGGCACGTGCTGTCGGCGCTCGATTGATAACTTTATAACTTTCAAATTTCAAATTTCAACGGTATTGGGTGAGTCGCATGTCCGAGTCCTTGCCTCCTCGTTCGGGCGTTCAAAGATTTACCACTTCTCTCTTCCCTTGCTGGTTATATTCTTATCCTCTCTCTCCGTGCTAAACTGGTTTCAGAAGTGGCTGTTCAGTGGTCACTGGTGCTAAGGTTTATTCGGCCCTGCGGTCACAGCGGGTATGATGTTGAAGTTTAAGCGTTGTGAGCCCCAGGGTCCCAAGTCTCGGCCCCGACCAGGCCTGCCAGCTCCACAGACTGCTGTTGATTGCCAGGCGACATGCTAAGTCCACATACCCTAAACCCTAAGAGCTCAGTTGAACTGATTTTAAATTATCCAGGGTCCTTATGTGTTATCATAGACAAGAGTTGTGTGTACACCTCAACCCTGCCCGCTGCAGATTCTCCGAGTCGGGTGGTTGCTGTTGGCTATGCATGATAAGCAAGACAGCATTGTGGGTTCCCGAACCTCTTGGGCAGCAAAGAATCTATGACATAGGCTATTGAACAGGTCAACCCATCATGGGTTGGGTCAACAAATAGCCAACGAGCGTAGGATAGATAGACGGATTCTGGAGGATAGTTGCACGCGAGGGGAGAGGCAGCCGGGTGGTATGATGCTCGATGATCGCGAACGTGGTCGGCTTACAGACGGTATGTGTCGAGCCCTTTTGCAGGGCGTCAACTCTGCGATTTGTATTCACCCGGATTCTCAAATATGATTTCATTGTGCCTTGCACACGTTTGATTCGTTCTGCAGGGGACCTCACACTTGGCAGCTGGCGTAAAATGGAGCACTGGCACCAAGAGGAACATATGAAAGACGGCATAACACGGCAGAGGAAAGCGTGTAGCCCATGGAAACCGTTGGGCACATATACGCACGAATGGTTGACTTCTCGCAGAATAGCATCTGTGATACACACCCTGCAGGTGAGATCTAGCCCCGAACCAACTATCTTCTGAGTCTTGTGGCCTGAGGGTCGCTACCCTAGCCACCGGCCACCAGTGCCCTAGCACTTCACCATACTACTACGTACGCGGCTGGTTTCGACGGTGGGTGCACTGCATAATCTGGAGGTTGGAGGGCTGAGGGTTCGGAAGACCCCAAGAAGAGTGTAGCGAAGGATGGCACAGTACTGCAAGGATCGGATCGCTGGTGAATGATACTGTGATACAATCACGTAGAAAGGGAGACAGAGAACGCGTGCAGTAAAAGTTGTCGGAGATTAGCACAGTACTTGGAGGACCACTGATTTTTCTACATTGGCGAAAACAGCGTAGAATGATCTCATTCAACTTCGCAGCAGGAAGAAACGGTTCACAAATAAATATGTATTTTTCAAGAAAAATGTATAGGTAATCACTGGGCAGCTTCGGCACACTTGGTACCGCAATGACAAGCGGCAGAGTAACTGACATCTCTCCATCCTGAGTACACTATTGGTACTTACAGTATTGCTTCTGTTTTGTGATCCCTAAAAAGTTGGCGTAAAACGATAAGACATATGGATAATAGCACCTACGGGGACAATCGTCACGAAGAACTAGAACCCGATGGCACCAAGGCTTGACGGGTGCCAAGCCACTGCCTTAACTCTTGAATCTGGTCGTCCGTAATGCTGAAAAGCCATATCCATTCTTCGATCTTCTCGAGCACGTGATCGCGCCCTCCAGGAAGCACCCCTAGGCTCCCGTCAAACTCTTCGACTGAGCGGTGCACCCGCTTCCTGGAATCCTCATATGCCCTTACAGCGAGAGCGATCGCCTGTTGGGTCACGCCAACCGGGGCTAAGGGGAAGACGATTTGCATGAGAGAGATCAGGTCCACGATGTAGGCCATCAAAATCTTGACGTCCTTTTTACTAGAGAAACGTGACGAAAATGGCGCTCTCATCAGCAATGGAACAGGGGCGATGATATAGAAAAATTACCACTCACGCCTCCTGGTACGTTTCGTACGCCTTCAAGGGAGGGCACGCAATCCACAGGACGGTGGGGAGGACCGATAACACAGGATCCTGCGATTCAACTAGGCTTCTATAGAGTCCCGGGGCCGACGAGGCTCTAAAAACAATTTATTGGTCAAGCACTGCACGAAAGGTTGATTTGGGGCCGTTGAACCCAAACCGCTCACCCATTCGACGACGCAGGGGGATCAGTGACGCCCTCGAGATTGTCAGTGCGAAGTAGGTTTCTGGTTATCCCATCATTCATCAAACACTGCAAAAATCGAAACTCGTAGTAGCTTCATCAGGCAATGTGAAGAGAAGGGAACGTACTTGATCGGGATCATTGAAATTCCAGACATCAGTAATGTCCTTACGGATGACTTCCAAACATTCCTTCAACGTGTGCCCACGAAACGCCGCACTTGTCAGGAGCATATTCCAATACTCTACAATTCTCGTTAGTAGTCAAACAACCTCTTGAGTGCGGACGCACTCTTCTTCCCAATGCTGCAATAGAATACATCAAATGGCGTAGAAAAAATGAATGCCACAAGATACGTACGATATCGATAACTCAATCTTCTCCTTGATGCTGATACGTTGAGCGATTGCTGCCATAACTCGCGGCGCTTCGCCAACACGATATTTTATCATGTTTTCGTCTGTGGCTTTGAGGAGTTTGGAAAGAGACTCGGAGTAGCCATTCAGTACTAAAAGGATTATGATAAGCTACTCCTCGGAAGTTCACAACACCGCTCTGACGTACTAGAAACGGTGGCATGCGTCACGTCGTCTCCCGCCGCCTTGTAAAGAGGCTGAATGCAATGTTCGTCCATGTATTTCAACCTGATATTCTCCAAAGTCTGGTTTTCAGGAAGGTCGATCTCCAGTTGCCCATCGAGCAGATCTACTTTGGTAAGCACCACAACAAGCGGAACTAAAGAGTGTCTGTGAGTCAAAAATACAACACGCAACAAAATAGCGCACTGTCGCCCAGAATTTCCTTTCTCCTTTTCAAGAAGTTTTCCACGCCTGTCTCGAGCAGACGACCACCAGCATAAGGTATCTCAAGGCACAGCCTGGATCCCTTCGTCGGCGAAACTGACGAATACAGTGGTTCGACTCGCTTACCAAATCGCATGAAGTCGATCCTTCAGGTCAGACATCTTCTTTCTTTTGGCGACGAAATCTTGTACGATCTCCATATGGCGTTCATCACCTGCCTCGAATCCGAGGCTGTCATGAACTACGAATCGCTCGTTCGTCGGAGAGGTAAATTCCCGCTCAATTTTAGCTTCACCACGAGTATTCTGGGAGGGTTTCTGGAGGGAAAATGTGAGCTGAGATAGTGGGTAACATGACCGAATACTTCACCACATCCAGCACCCCAAATACTTTATGTATCAATGAGGATTTGCCAACACCTGACTAGAATATCATAGATGAGTTCAAGTTCATGACCAAGGAAATCGATAATTACATTCCCCATGATCAAGATTCGGAATCTGCGGGTGCCTCAGTACGTGAGTGAACCACATGACAACTACGGCTCACCGTGAACAAGCTTGGATGATCTTAGTTGTAGTCGCAACCAGCTAGCCAAATCCGTCAGAATGGGCATAGACACTCGATAATCTACCGACTGATGGGATCTGTGGGTGGACGGTGACCACGACTTCCACATTTTTTTTCTTTCTCCTGTACGCTATTGATGGACGTGAGGAATGTATGACACCATACATGTTCATTGGGAAACAACGAACGAACATCTTGCGCCGTTTTCTTCACGCATGTTTTCACTATCGGGTATACTGATGTCGATGGACACCTCTGCTCGCTTCCTATATTTCGTACTATAGTCAATTGATACAAAAATGTGATCGTCAAGAGAGACCGAACTGGAGAACGGTAAGTCGTGAGCGAGGTGACGGGACTGCGATGAACGGCTTACAGAGGCGGGGTGAATTGTTCTTGATGCTCGTCACCCGCACGCATAATTTTTTCAACATTCACCGGTGGCTGGTCGTTTTTGTACAGTCTGATGAACCCTATCTCTTTACGGGACTCCGTCGCAAGTCTAATTTTAATGGCTGGAGAAGGGGGGTCGGACGTGGCCTCTACTGTGCAGATATACTTTCCTACCTGATACATAGAACGTGGAATTGTCGGTTTCCTGCGACTCGGAGGTAGGATGATTGCTGGTCATGTGTAAGTGCAATGATGATCCGAGAGCCTAGTCGAGTATACGATGGTGGCAAGGGACAAGGGGACTTATGAGGATACCGCGTGGCCCTCGTACGTTATATATACTGTGTGTCCATGGTACTTATACACGTGTTGCGGGCGCTCGATAATAGCGCGATGGGTTCTGGGCCCGGGTTAAGCGCTTGAACAACGAATCTTGTTTCAAGTTTCAAGGGATGCGATCTATCATGTTGCAGCAAAAAAAAAATCGGTGAGCAAACGAGGCGGTGGTCAAGCGGCGGTAGATACTTACTACATACAGAAGACGTCAGTTGAAAATTCGGCTCTTTAGTCTAACTTAACACACCGCGGCCCTCGACGTCGAAAACCACCCAACTTGAAGTACATACTTATATATGTTCATAAATAACTTTGACCTTCTTGAAGCTCTCCCACCACTTCGCTCGTTTTCGTAGCCCAGGCGCCCAACCTCCAGGCTCCACCATATCAACTTCTGGCGAACCCTTCCCCCTCACAACCTACACCTCGCCATCCCTGCCGGTTGTTCAATAATTCTTGGTGGAAGCTCCGAGTCACTGGGGCCGACGGACCCATGCTAACAGCCGTGCCACCAGTGACCCTAAGGCAACGCCAGATGATCGCGATCTTTCTCGTTCACCGGGCTCGACTTGCCGCCGGCTCCGCGCTCGGCGAAACCGTAAATGAGACAGACTTTTTTTCAGACACAAGGTCCCGCAGAGAAGCGCATTAGCTTGATACAGAGTGCGTATATTTTCGTTGGAATTTGTTGCAGTGCGAGTGGTGAGCGAGTAGCGTGGGAACTCTCAGTCGCGCGTTGAGTCTGGCGAGGATCAGACGAGAGTGAGGCGGGGACAGAG